>JABFQC010001113.1:0-20989 GCA_022817085.1 Psilanteris sp. ZL-2020 | reverse complement strand
TATATATACCATACAGAATTCTAAGGATATCTTAATTGATTTTATGCAAATTACTATTCTTTATGGAAACTTTTTTTATAAAATATTTTATAAAAATACTTCTAATATTTTTTCTATATTATAGAAATATTTAAATAGCAATTGTTAATATACCTTATCTCCACGTACATGTATTTTACATTCATTTTTTAAATATAATAAAAAAAAATTAAATAAAGAATTCAAATAAAGTGTGTTTTTTTAAATTATACCAAACTCATTTTAAAATGAAAGCAAATATAGGTTGTCAATAAATTTAAATATGATCTCTTAACATATACATAATTGGATTTTGTAGACGGTAATTCATTCATCAAATATATTTAAAATATTTATTATATATTAAAATAAAACTTATCTTCATCTTTATAGTTGTCCAAATTTAAGTTTTATTGACAATTTTTATTCAACAGTATGACTGAAAAATAAAATCAAAACTAAAACTAAACGAATGTATGCAAGTTATCCATCGTGTTTCACACACAAAAAAATGTCTATTTTTACTAGTACACGTATAAATGTATTGTATTTAAATAGATATAGATATTTTTTCCGTGAAATTATATTATTTGCATGCATTCTGGATTAATATAAGTAAAGCATTTTTGCACACTGAAAAAATAATTTTACAAATTAATAATAAATGTAAAATAATAACCGCAGGATAAATGTATAAAAAGGAAAATAAATGTGATAAATTATGGTTAAAAATTTGTTAAAGTTTGTTAAAAGAAAATTTGATTACCCTCGAGCTTACAAAATTGGTTACATCGTTTAGCGTTTATTTATATCTTTGACCATTTATCCGATGTTTATTATCATGACTCGTAAAATTCTGACATTATTTTTTCTGTGCACCTATTATATATATAAGTTGTTTTAATCAGAAAAAAAAGTGAAATATTTAGAAAACGGGCAAAATCTGTGATGTTGTTCACTGACCGCTGTTGGTTTTAGTAACAATTATAGTCGAGTTTAATTGATCTGTGCAACTTGTATAGATCAATATTTCATTTTCGTAAAATTAAAAAGAATAGAACATGTAAATCAACTGGCACATAGTAAATCACATCACATTTTCTCCAAATAATTTATGTAAATCTTACATAAAATCTTACATAAAAATTGGCAATTTTGATAAAATTTGGTTCTTTATCTAAATTTTACATTTAAATTTTGTGTAATATTAATAAGTAGGTATAAATAAGGTATAGATAATAAATAAGGTATAGATTAATAAGTAGGTATAATGAGATATAAATAAATCACAAAACCAACAATCATAAAGAAAAACGCTAAGAAAAAACTATAAATTTATATTAGAAATTTAGTAATTTAAACCAATAACCTTAATTATTTAAAATTCATTTAGATAACTAATTTCTATTTTAGTATAACGTGTAATTTAATCTATTAAAGAACTTTTAATATAAAAGAATTTCATTTTTGTAATGAACTAGAACATTTAGTTACGCCTCATTTATATTTATCGTTAACTACTACTGTAGTTTTTGATTATAGGATCAATACATTTTCTTAACCTCTAATTTAACGTAGTAATAAGGTTTAAATATTTTAGTTATCACCATTTACACAATTAAGCAAATTCTTTTCATTGCGCTAAAATTTAACTACAATTACATTTGCCCGAGTCGAAACATTAATATTCGCAATGGGAACTCTTGCTGTTACTATATAACATCACGGAGTCTCTCCGGTCTCTTGGGGATCAGTGGGGATAACATTGAAATCTTATTGAAACCAAAAAAAGGAAGTCAAAAATCACACATATACTAATAAATATCAAATTTATTAAATACAAAATTAAAATCACGACTAAACTACATACAAGTCGTTTTCGATGTTATTTTTTCTGCGTTGCACTGAAGTTTTATACTTTTGAATCTAAAGGATATTATTCAAACAGTATTATAAAAATGTTCTTTATTCTTATGGAAATGAGATAACCGTAAAACAGACGAAACAACAAAAAGCGTAAAATAATATGATAAATTTTCATTTTTATATACATAGTTAAACGCATTGTACATAATTTTTTTTCTAACGTATTATGTCAAGTATCAAAACTCGAAGTCATTATTAAAACGCCAAATTCATAATTACCATATTAAACACTTGTTTCGTGAACACGCAGAAAAAAGTAATGTTGATTCAACAAAAATTATTTGGAAATCTATTTTGTCAATGCATATAGCAGATTTGATTTATTCAGCACAATTTGTTGTTGGATTCGACAAAATTGATTTAATAAAATTATTTTGTGAAAACAAAGAAACATTATTGTGCAATAAAGAATGAATTTTGTTAGATCAACAAAATCATGTGCTACGGAAGAACTTTGCAGAATTGTTTTAATCATTTTGTTGATTCCAAGTACGACGCATGCGCTTTTGTAACAAGTGAAGTGCGCGCCTTAACGAGCAAATAGCAATTTATGCAATTTATAGGTTAATCTATTGTGTTTTAATTATTTTCATATATATTGTAACAATGAGTCACTCAACAAAATTTGTATTCAAACCAACCAAATCAGTAGTTTGTCAAATATTTCAAATCAAATGATTTTGTTAAATCAAACAAATACACTTATGAATTCGAAAAAATGTATAATATGAATATAGATTTTGTCAATTCAACAAACGATTTGGTTCTTTAAATAATAACCAAAGTATTTTGTTGAATCAACCATACACGTAGAAAAAAGTTATATTAACATTACTATAAGTCTGGTGTTCCAAGGATATCGAAACAAAAACAACGCAAAATTACTATACTATACTAAAATAATTTTTGTAAAACTATACAGTACTTTTTACTATAAGATATTGTAAAAATTGTTATAAAATGTTTGCACAGTACACGCACAAAAATATTTTGTAGATACAAACAAATTTTGTTTCATTCAACCAAACAGTTTTGTTGTTATTTAACTAAACAAATAGTTTTGTTAGATCAACAAAATATGATTCAAATTCGATCATTTTGTCATACTGTTGATGTTTTCTATTTGAATCAACACACTAATTTTGTAAAACCATATTAAACGTTTCAGTAAAAATGTAAATATTTACAAAATATTTTATTCAACTCATATACTTGACAGACAAATTGACAAAATACACTTAACAAAATAATTTCTTTAACTCAACTATATCATTTTTGTGCGTGTACAATATCATATAAAAAAAATTACCATATCTTGTAAGAAAATTAACTGTATCATATAAGAAGGTTTTCTATAAAAAGGGTATAGTAATTTCCGTTACATTAACTGAAATATCCTCAGAATGCTAGAAGCATAGCAATTTACGCTATATCTTTTTTTACGGGTATTTTTTTTTGATTTGACTAAGTTTTTTTTGCGTGAATAACAATATTTGTTATCATAAATGATCAAAATAACATAGAAGCATATTGATATAACATTTTCATCAAGTTCTGATTTAGATAAACTTAATATAAACAATTTATTACGTGCACAAATACGTACTACGCGTGTTTAATATATAAATATATGTAACTATAATTACCGAATTTACGCGCGAATCGTTATTATTTAAATATCTTAATAAGTTTCAAAATTAAATTTTTTTTGCACACAGAAATGTAAACACGCGGAAACATGCGACTTCTTTAACTTATTATTTAATTGTATATAAATGGGATTATATTTCATTAATTGCAAACAATAACGTCGAATTTGAACTCCAGAACGAAAAAACCTAATTCTACGTTTAATGAATACATATTCTGCGTTTAAAACAAAAACGATTCAAAATATATCGGTATGACAAAAATTTCAATTACCCATCAATTTGCAAATAAAAATAATATTTATCACGGAATGCATTACCGTAACAAAAAATCCATGTTTAAACCGAAAACCTTGAACGGGTAAATTTTAATTTTAATCATTACACATCACGGCGTATGTCATTTCTAATTTCATAGTCTAAACAAAAATGCATGAATTACGTACACACGGCGTATCATTGCAACAGCGGATCGATAACTGTAATTTGAAAAAGCTATTCCCTTCTAATATGGTCAACTTATGAGTCAATCAGACAGTAATTGAACTTCCTTTTGGAATGCACTAGAACATTAACGGATTAGGATTAAATCAAGCTGCTCGGATCAAAACGCGAACAGTCGAACGGTTCGGTATTAAATATTAACGATGATGGATTCCTCCGCGTCTGAAAGGACCAAGCATATCGTTATGTTTAATCCGAATATAAATGTTCGTTCATACGAAACACCATTGGATCCTATTCATACCGATTTGACATCCCAATCCTTGACGCCTAACAATCCGTTCATTTAAAAAATCAGTTTAAATGAATTCATATTTATACACACGAGACAAATTGCCTAAATCGTCAATTGCCAGAACGGTCACGTGACCTTTGACATCCAACCGATTCGAAACCCAGACTCGAAATCCGTGTGCGCGTTAATAATGGCTGATCGGGCGCTCCAACCAAGCCCGACCTTGACCCGTTGGCACCAGCGCGAACTCAACCAAAACCCATTAACGTCAATCGCAAAGTTGCTTCCGAACGAAACGACATCCTCGAAAAGCTCGTCCTCCCCGACCCCCGATGCAGCTCGGAACCCCGTGGAGCCGCCGCCCCCAGATCGCTCGATCGCGCATCCTTTACAGCAAACCCGTGATAAAATCCAATAGCGCTATTTATAAACCAAACGCAACAGAGCCGCCTTGCCTCCGAACGAGCGATTTGGTACCGAGCCTGTTTGGCATCAAGCGACGAAGGACAAGGAGCGCGCCGGTCCTGCAGTCGGGGGACGCCACAGGTGCGACGGAGACGCGCGTATGCTCGCCCGCGAGGCCGACGAGGAGGGTTGCTCGGCACGGACGAGAGCGACCGAGACGCGCGTTACAGCAGCATCCTGTCCTTCCTTCGCAGTGACCCGCGCGCGCGTGTCGACGGGCCGAGGGTGGGGCGGGGGTGCGGGGGCGGCGGCCGACGGATGGGGGTGAGCGGTCGGGGGCGGCAGGTGGAAGGGAGGCCCGAAACGCGACGAGCTTTCGGGTTGTTCAAACGGTCGCGCCATTGCCAATCCTGACGCACTCGCGGACGCGGAACCAACTCGGTCGGTCGCGCGGCCAAGCTCGAAAAGCGACGCGCGGGCCTCCCGTCTTTCCTCGGCATCTCCGCGGACCGAAAGCGCGCCGCGCGTTTCAAGGACACTATCGATCCGAGCCCGTCAAGACTCCGCGCCGTTCAATCCGCCGCGTTCAGCCAGATGCTCTGGTCCAAGGTTCCGCGTGGCACATCCCGCGCGTACCACGCGCACCTCCGCCGACCACTTCGAGGGCCGCCTTCCGCCTCGGCCAGTTCGCTCCGTCAGTTACTTGTGCCGCAGCGCCCGTCGCACCAATGGGGTAACGTTTTGCGTTTTGTACTTATGCAACTTGCTTGCCGCTTTTCTTGCTTTCCGCGGTGATTCGATGTCGTTTTCCACTCCGTCTTGTCGATTTGGTTTTTGTTGCTGTTGTTGTTTTTTTTCGTGTTTCGAGTCGTTCGATTCGGTTGTAAGGAATATAATTGACGCGTTTGTCGGAGCTTTTTCACATTTCACTGGGCTATACGTTTGGTTAAGCTTTCGGATGCTGTGTTTCGTTTATTAGCGATTCGGTAATTAATTGTAATTAGTCGAGCGCCGTTTTTAAAAATACTCACTATTAACTTGGGATAATTTTGTTCGCGGATGTTGTACGTTATGGTTGAACAAAGACGGACTTTGCGATTCGATTATACGTAAAATAAGAATAAGCAATTGCGTTTGTCGGGAAAATAGTTCCCTCGGAGAAAAGTATTATTTGGATTAAACGAATTGCGTTGTTTGTGAAGTAAAGCATGATTCGTTTTTTTTATTCTTCAATATAAATTACACAATTTGGTGCTCGACAAATTAGATGATTCTGCGATGGTGCGCGTTTGTGCAAATATACGTTTTGTTTCGAACGCGCTTGTATATACACACGACGTTAAAATAGCTGTAACGTCGCGTTTAATACTAGAAAGCTCTATCATTAATAAAAATGTCTACGTTTGCAATAAATCCGAGTCATATCATAATACGTTTCTGTCGCAAAAAATTGTCATTTATTAAATCAAATTTACGCCGCGCCGCGTTGCAATTTGTAAATGCGTTGTTTTTTAAACTTCTCGTAATTATCGAAAAAAAAAATAATAAAAAGTGATGATAATAATAATAATAGAAAAAAATAAATCAAGCGTATAATGTGAAACGGTTAATGACGAGCTAACACGTGTTATTAAATCATAAGTAATTTATAGTTTCAGCGTCACGTTAAAATATATTTTAGTGATACTAACTTTGCAAAACTTTGTGTAGAAATGTTATCAGCGTGCAAGATAAGTGTTAGGTGGGCAAAGTCATGTTAAACAAAGATTATATTTATACAGAATTTATTTCGCGAATGTCAAAATTTTGCAATCTTTGACAACTGAAATAGCCACGCGTTTTTGTCTAAAACAATTGTTAAAATACAAAAAATATGGTGTTTTTTTTTGTTACTTAGTTTTTCTTTTTTTCTCCGTTGTATTATTTTTAATTACTTCGCATTAATTTGATATAGACATATAACGCAATGCAATTTTTAAAACCGCTTTGTCAATTAATAACGATACATTTTTACCGAGTCATTTTGATCAATTTTTTTGAAGAAGAAATCTGTGTATTGATTCAAAAATCGAAATCAAAAGGAGGGTAAGATTATATCAATATATATCAGTATATGTTTATTTGTGTGTCCAATTATTCTTCTTGATATTCCATTAATCCATTAATTCTGCACGATCAATAATATACATTTTCCGTCTCGATCAGAACTGTTCATCTTCTGTTATGCTGTCATATATGTTTTACATATAGAGAAACACGAAAATAGTACAACTAAACTGGAAACAACAACTGTACCCTCAACGTCGATTTAAATATTTCCGTCACGTACGTAAGATATTAAACTACGAATTGGTCGTATTTGATAATAATTTTATTTAAACCTGCCGGTATTTGTTTGAACAAACTGAAATCACACGTAGCGAAGGAAAACAATAAATTGTTATATAACGTCGACATATACCTAATTTTTATACGCGCGGTAAGGCAAATAAAATAAAATAAAAATACACTCATTAAATCGTACGATCGCGCGCTCGTTACGGTGCCATTAAAACAAAATCGTCGTTTATTCGCAAATTCGCGAAAACTCGCTCGGCGTCGTGGTATTGGCAGTGCATATGTGTGAATTTTAAATGTTGCTAAAATATATAGGAACACGATTGACTTTGTTTTCAATCAAGGGAGAATCAAATTTTTCGGGTTTCGGTTGATTTCTAAAGCGTTCGGTGCTACGGTTTTATTTGAAGCAACCGTAAATTACGTACGCGAGTTTCACAAACACGCGGATTATATGCAACGCAAATAACGAAACGTAATCTCGAGATTTATCAAATGTAACTGCTTCTAATCTGAACTGTTAGTACTTTAAATATATTTAAAAAGAAATGTCTTCGTTGAGAATTTTTAAATATACAATTTTCCTATTTATCCATTGATCTCGTAATATTTCGATTTTGTCTGAAAATAATTTACCTATAGTATACCAAAAATTGGAAACATATATTGAAATTAATTAATTTAACAACAAATAATGAAAATTTCATAAAAAAATCAATCTAAAAAATTTAAAGAAACAAATATAAATGAAATTCGCATTTTTTAAATCGAACAAAAATTGTACTTTTATTGCAATTTTTATTGCATAAAATAATGTTTATTTTTCATTTAATTTATAGTAATAATAATTTATTATTATTTATTATAATACAAATATTTTTTCGGTTGTGTTTTCAAGAATATTCTCATTTTGAAATTGAAAATTGTTAAAAGCAATAAAACCAAATGAAGTAACGAAATTGTTATTATTCTTAACGAAAATTCTAAAAAGCGTTCGCAAGACCGTTTTATTCGTTTCTTTACGAACCACTGAGTTCGAACACTTTGAAAGAGCACAAGAACCGCAATGTTCGTTAAACGCGTTAGAAAAAAAATCGTATGCAACAAGTGCAGCATGAACGTACGTATACGGGCGCGATTGCGGTTTTGCACCTGCAACCTTAGACTGTTAATAATTTTCAATTTTTCGCGCAATGTTATGTAACCCTGCATCATTGCTAAAAATATGTTATAAATAACAACTCAAAATTGATAAGACTTGACAATTAATGTGCTCAGCTTTATATCAATGGTAATGATATACTGCAAAAATTAAGTAGTAAAAAACGTTGTTCATGTTTTAGTATGCAATTAGTTAAGCAAACACTGTGTTTCTTGTATTATTTCGCACATAGTAAAATTTTATTTCGTCATTTTTATTATAAGAATTATTAACTTTGATAGTCAATTATTAACATATAAATATATATGGCTGCAACAGAGAATGCGGATTTTATATGTATGGATCAATTAATATTGAAAAATCTAAAATGAAACATCAAAGGCAGAATGCTCTCGAAAATGTTAAATCATTCAAATGACATATATCTTTTCTTAATGTGAAATAGAATTTTTTATATTATTTTCAAGCGAACCTCAATTTTGTTGTATTTATGTTGTAATATTTTTAATATGTATATATATATATATATATATGATATTCAATATATAATATAATATAATAATAACTTTACATAATTGTACATTGGTATATGTATGAAATTCAGTTCATATAAATATTAATATATATTATTTAAATGCAGCGCGTATAATCTTGTAAACATCCAAATGTCCCTTATTTCTTGCATGACCCATAACAATATTTTGAACCAGATATTGAATTTGTATTGATATATACTGAATATATACATCTATACAATTCTGGACTTATTAAAAATTACTATTTTGAATAATCTTTGATATTTCGAGCAGTGTTGTAAATACAATAGTCGATATTAAAATTTAAATCATTTTATAAATAATCTTATTTTGATTGTTTATATTCCAAAATTTTATCGTGCGTCGTATAATTTGTAAAATTTCAAAGCAA
The DNA here is from genome assembly GCA_022817085.1 of Psilanteris sp. ZL-2020. NCBI lineage: Eukaryota > Metazoa > Arthropoda > Insecta > Hymenoptera > Scelionidae > Psilanteris > Psilanteris sp. ZL-2020. The sequence goes on along the minus strand of JABFQC010001113.1, from coordinate 11,826 downwards.
TCATTTAAATAATTGACATTTTTCCGATGTAATAATCATTTATAGGCGTAATATTTTATGCAAAATAAAATCAATTTTGTAAAACTAGTATCATCAACGTGACTCGAAATTATAGCAAATTTTGTTATGTCTTTTATCTCCATATACGAACGGTTTATATAGAAGATCGATATGCCTTATAATTGTAGACTACATTCAAACAAGAATAGGCTTTCGAAGACAAAAGTTTGTTCAGTGTTATTTAGTAAACGTGTGCATTATGCATATCATAATGAACTGTTGTATCTTTGAAACATTAATGTAGGTTAAACGTTACTTTGTATAATTTTCATAGTTTGTTAGATGAACCTGTAATAAATATATATATCCTTTATTTACACACTATTAAAAGTTATCAACATCAATTTAATCCAAAATTCAATAAAAAGGTATGATGATTATTGTCACCTTGAACCGCGAACCTTAAAATACCTGTATTTCATACATACTACGTATATACAAGTGCATATTTTATACAAATTAATGATTTAATGCAAAACGAATAATTTAAGCTATCATATATATTAGTACACTGAGAAAACCAAGTGGTAACCATTACCATTCAAATTGTAACCCATACCATTTATATGGTAATCTTTACCACTTAATTATTTCAGTGTATTCGGTATTTTTCAAAACCGCGCGTAAAGAAAATGAAAAAAAAATAATAAAAATTATCAAATTTTTATTGATATTATACCCATCCAGGTTCTCGTGTAAAAGATAAGCGATCAATCTGGTAACGAAACAAAAATCAATTGCCAGTTTTGATGGCAAAATTAATTTATTATATTGCACGCGTGACATATATCCGCGCTTGTTCCAACAATGTTCTTATTACGATTAGAATTTAATCATTTCAATAATATTATTTTGATTGGTTCTAAAAATACCGATAACTAGAGAAATCTATTAAATAATGATAAATAAATAATCCTCCTAGTTCGTTTCTAACCGCACGCTCATTTAATCTTAAAATTTCTATGTCTGCTTACAATACGATAACTTATTTACGCATGAACCAATTGCATAAAAAAGTTTGCACAACTTGTTAATTTAATCATTAAATTCGATATATAAAAAAACAGAATATTGTGTTCAATGATAACGAAGACATTGCAATTCCGAGTTTTGAACAATTTATATATAATTTTACAAATGGTAATGGTACAATAATGAAATAACGGATCGATGAATAATTAGTTAATTACCTAAAAGAAGTTTAAAATGAGACAGCCAATTTTAAAATATTTTGGAATTAATTTCAAACGTGACACCTTAATCCAATATTAGAACAAGCCTTCAAATCCAATATATAGTTTATATAATGCCAGTTTATTGAAATTCGAGTAATTTTGGATATATATAGTATATATAATATCGAGCTTTTATTTATTACACTTTTTCTTTTTTCATGCATTTAATTTACATGACTTTAAATTATGGCAATATTTATTAAGTACAATTGAGGTTCAAATAATGATTATGGTCATTTCTGTTAATTTATCTATTAATTAGTTTTTATAATAGTCATAACCTTATGTATTCAATTACATAATGAATAATAGTTCGAGTTTATTGGATTTTTGTATTCCGTCATGTTTAATGCATTAATGTTTATATCAAATGATTACGTCTAATTATGATACCAATTTGATTTGTCTGACAATTGTCCACTGACAGATAAATATCAAATCGAAATTCAGAAACATCCTGTATATATAATATTGATCCAATTTCAATATATAAACATTGAGCAGCCAATGAAAAAAATTGTCTTTACTAAAGAACTATGATCGTCCGTAATGTCAAAAGCTAAAACTATTTTTATGCGATAAGTTCAATACATGTAAACACAGAAAAATAATATTTAAACAAATATTATATAAATGATTTGTTTATGGTTTTTATTGTAAATTTTACAAAATAACGGTTCTTCGTGTAATATCTAGTATCCAGTATATATCTCAAACTTTTATACGATGAGGGCTATACACAGATCTTATTATATATATATATATATATATATTAATATACACATAAATATATGTCAAGTATTAAAAATAAAGTGTTATATTTTATTTATAATCGATAGATTTTTTTTCATAAAACAGATAAAAAACTTATTATAGTAGTAATTCAAAAATAAATCGCAGCGTAATTAACTGATACAAGTTTGTTACAAACAAAAACGAACGCTTTATAAGATATAAATTGAATTTTTTAGCTCTCTTCAGCAAACAAATTTAACAAATTCAATTTTGCGTTGACATTTGAATAATCCTTTAAGTTTAAATGTACGAAGTTGGTGCAAATAGTTCAGTTCCAAATTAATACATATATATAGCTGTATGCTCGTTATCGGATGAAACTTGAAGAGGTTTTTCTTTATAATAATATATTAAATTGTTGTATGTACGAATTCGATATACAAACAACTTTTTTTCCAATTCCATTGAAATAGCTTGAATTTAATTTTTATCAAGATTAAATTACAAATTTTATTTTCAAATAACTATTGGTATCTAACAAATATTTTGAGATCAATAAATAATAGAATTCAAAACATAAATTTTCAATTATTGGGACATTTTTATTATTCCTAAACTCATATCAAAAAGCAATTCCTAACAAGTACTGTGGGTGGACATATACAATTCCGAAATTTGATATAAATACGCGGCAAATTAAAATTAAATCAGTAAAATATACAAAACGTGAACGACTAATTGAGTAATTAAAGAATATTATTAATTCAAACTACTCGTCGTATATAATAAATATCGGCAATTTTCGTCGTTTTTAAATTGAACGCCGCAGAAGAATGTTGAATCATTGAATGAATACGAACGCAAATAGGCCTGTTATATTTTTGAAAATTAAATACAATTTATGATTTTGAATTATACGTGAACTATATTTTAAGCGTAATATCTGTGCATATGGAATATAATTTAATCTTTCGTTGGTTACGGATTCTATTATTTTGCATATAATGCATAACTATACACTAATTAACAAATAATATATCACGACAATAATTTCGTAAAAAGTCTTATTACATAAAGAACAAAGCGTAAATTATTTCATATTCATTAATTACTTATTTAAATTAAAAGAAATTCAAATGGCATAACGTTATGCATGAATTTGTGTCGTGAAATGCGATGCATCGTTCTATAGAGTGAACACGAATCACAAATTGTTTAGCACGTTCTGGAACCGCATTTAATCATGTAAAATGTGTAATACATTATATTATTATTGTTATTAGAAGGTTTATTGAAACGTTTAATACGCGAAATGATAAGAAAAATGAATGAAACTAGAGAAGCATTTTATTAATGTAAATACAATAATAATGATAGTAAAAATGTTGCCAATCTGTAGCAAGTGTGACAATTATTGGTCAATAGTTTTTCATTTTGTTTAAAACGGTATAATATAAAAATATCTATAAAAGTCTACATACAACATAAATCTTAAATTAACGTTATTTGTACTATATGATTAAATAATTATCATTATATTTCTATCATAATTATTTAATTGTAAAATTGAAATTACAAATTTTCAAACTGTCACGATTATTACATTTTATATGTATTTTGTATGTATTATTTATGTATGTACGTATATATATATATATTCAAATAATTTTTGATCGAACAGCGAAACCGAAACTCTTAATTGCAGACGCATGCAATCAAGATTTTAAATCTTAATTCAAGACTCTGGAAATAGGTCACGTCTTAAAAGCAGACATTGCAAATGAAAAGAACTGCATTTTAGTCAGCCGCACTTTTATAACATTTATTTTGCAGTATCGACTTAACTACATTTCTATTCATAATATAAAAAATTAAATAAATCTTGCGCATTGACTTTTAATGGTTATATATGATCGTTAATTTATAAGAACGCTAATATAAACATGTGTCGCTAAGTAATGAATATAATGACGATTTTATGTATCGTGAATGAATTAAACTCTTTATCCATTTCTTTGCATATTTTGTCGCTTACTGGACTAAGTCAATATCGTTTTCGCTCGGATAAATATATAATTTATTTTCAAAGCACAATTTAATCGCTTTCGAACAAACCAATCCGAACACGAATTACCGTATAACTTTGTTCATCATTTTATCCCCGAAATAACATTGGATCAAGTTTTGCATTAAAATAAAAGAACATAAGAATTTTCAATTACGTACGATAATTCGCCTCGAATATGTTTTTGATGTTTAGGATTTGTCATACAGTTAATATAACAATTCGTGTGTGTGTATATATATATTATTTATATGTAGAAATGTCCATAGTTAGAATCGTAAAATACCTCGCGTCGTACATAAATCTTATTTGTTTGGATGTTCAAAATTGTATTGAATAATGCTTACGAAATTGACAATTAAATAGACACTAAAGTAAAAAATCTGATCTAACATCTTGTTTACTCAGAAATATTAACTTGAAAATTTAGTATTTATAACATCAATTTGACGATTTTAAAACATAAAAATTTTCTTCTTTTCATTAGAATACTGCTATTAAAAGCAGTAATTTTTATTATTTTTAAATTTAAATTGTTAAACTGTAGAGACAAAATATGACACGAATTTTTAAATTAATTTTGTAATTTATAATACTTATACAAAAACGAATTAAATATAAAGATAATTTTCAATCAATAAATAAATCGATATATGATTTATTTTGGTGTAACACATGGTTTTAGTGTGACAAACATAAGATAACGAATATGTTTGATATAAATTTGTTCCGCAAGAGAGCGCATACAACGACCAAATATATTATTCAAATAGAAAAATATTTACGTAAATTACATTTCTTTTTTAACATTAACGCACTTGCGATACATCGTATGTATATCCGCAATTGCGAATATCGCCAAGTTTTACATAATGCATCTCAGTTTACAAGCAAACTTTATATATATATATATAGTTTAAAATATTGGTTTGCATTCTGGAAATGAATTTCTGTATCGCGCTGGAATCCGAAACTGCGTATTAAATACGATTGGTTAGTAGAAATTATATTTGTATATGTTAAAATTGGCCTAATCGAACATAACAATTAAAATATGACAAAAGACGTCGAACAATCGAATGTAAAAGAAGGGTTCGACGAGTTTAAAAAATTGCTCGGATCGAAGTTTTATTAATATTGATAGCATGAAATATGCAATATATATATACAATTATATTGAGACTGTCGTAAAACGCACACTCAGGTAGTAAAGTCGATATTTTTATAATTTTAGTGTCTTCAATGAACAAAGCTGAAAATCAATATCTTATTGTTTGGTATCAAGGTTACTCAGGTGAAATGCCAAGTTTTAAATTCACAAAATTAAGTGATGACGTTTCTGTTAATAGCGTAAAGTTAAAAGGCGAGGTAAAAGGCAAGTGTCAAATTTGTTTAAAGTGTCTTAACTGTAAGATATATCGTCTTGACGAAAGAAGTCACGTGTCTTATATGATATGTGCGTGATTTGATAAGCAACATTTAATTGACATTTATATTGTCTCGCAATAAGACATTTTGATTAAATTTAGTATTAGAATGATGTAATGAATAAAAGACAATTGCACTTGAACGCGTCCAAAATGGCAGATAAATAATGTACAAAAAGCTATACTTTAATATATACTTTTTTTTACTGCGTTTCAATACAATGCTGTTTATAAAAAAGTAGTTTATAGCTTTGTTATATTTGATATTTATAATACACCGAGAAAAATAAATAGTAAAAATTACTTTAAATAAACTATAAATATTACTATAATATATATTTTGATAGTCTTAATAAATTACTATGCGGGTTGATCCTTTTACTACATTCTATAGTAATGTTTATAGAACTTTTTAGTATATCCCTGTGTTACTATTTATATATACTAATTTTTTCCAGATTATTTTTCTCTGTATGTACATAAGTATACGTTTTATCTGAGCGTAAAACGAGTCTAATCAATTTATCACATTTCTTCATTCTTTCGACGACTCGCGGTTAGATTCCACTCTCAATCGAGACACACGTTTTCTCCGCAACCCCAGCCGGGACTTTTCCGCAACCAAATGGCCGATCTCAAACAAAGCCGTCAATCGCACGTCCCGTACCTTCGATCACGCCGTTCGATTGGTCAAATGTCGCTTCGGCACACCTGTGCGCGCGTATTGATCGTCCTGCTCTAATGAAATTACAATAATCCGAAATAAAAAGAAGCGCCCGCGTCATCGGTTCATCCCGATTACGGCGGATCCGTCGATAAATCAAGCTGAGGCGAAAAACGCGCGCGCCATTCGCGTCGCGGCAGGAGCCGCCGTCGGAGAATGAAATCAATGGCGCGATAAAGAGCCGAAAGCGAACGGGCGATAAGCGCCGGCAAAAAGTGAAAACGCAATAATAAAGGAGGCGCGCGGCGCGTCGGACCACGCGGAAGCAGGGTCGAATCGGACGCGGAAGCGCCCCGCGCGCCGCGCTCGGCGTTTACCGACGGCGCGTTAGGTAACGCCGCGATCGAACGGCCGCGGGGGCCGCGTGGTGGGGCGGCGCACGCGGCCTAGCGCCGAGCGCCGCGCTGTATCGACGCGCGGCGCGCGCGTTCTGCGCGCCGTGACGCAATAGCTGGGGCGCGCGCGGCGCCTCGCACCACCCCGCCCTGCCCTTGGCCGCGGACCCCCACCGCGCGGCCGAGACTCCCTTCGCCCCGTCGGCAAGTTCAATGCCAAGGTCAGAGCTGCCTACTGTCGGCTGCTGCCGCGTCTGCCGCCGCCGGACTTGGTCCCGGCCGCCACTCGGCGCAGCTCCTTCGGCCTCTTCCGAATTCTTTCGAGTTCGCGCTCGTCGAAGGTCCCAGAAGGTCGCGCGTCATCCTGCCCTCTCGCGCTCTTTATCTTTCGCTCTCTCTCCATCTTTCAATGCCACTCTCTCTCCCATCGTCCTCTCCCGTTGCTCCTGTCCGTCCCAAGGTCCGCCCCCCCCCCTCGCCCCAACCAGTACGCTCCGTTGTGCAATCCGCTCGTCCTTGCACTTCCGCTGCAAGCTCAGGACCAGCCACCAAACCGACACCACCAACCATAGGTTTACCCGCGGGGTTCGGCCGCCACCATCGACTACCGTCAACCGGTTAGTTCCATCATTCAGTATTATAAACCTCATCTCGTCATTTCATTCCCATTTGTCGTGCGCTTGCGAGCTTTTTCGTCAAATGTCGCAATGCCTGTCATCGTTGATCGTCCATCAAGTGGCTTCTGATTCGTTTTAATTCGTTTCCGCGAGTGCAACTTCGCGATCGACGTGAAATGGTTCTGGTTTCAAGGTCAAATGTTCGCGGCTGTTTTTCGCTAACCGGTAAGCTCACTCGCCGTCACTGCCGATCACGCTCGCACCAATTCCTTACGCCGTCGGTCGACTCGCGTTCACCAGTTTCGGTCACGTGACGCGAATCGACCGAACCGATCGTCGTAGTCGCCCGGGCCGAATCGGCTCGCGCAAAATTTCGATGCGGAAAATCGTGCGGCATTCGCGCGCCAAATTGCGACGTGACATTATGTATACCGCGCGAGATAGTACCGATCGAAAAGAATGCGCGCCAATAGTCGGAAGTGCGCCGATAAGCGTGTTTTGCGATAACGCGACTGCGAAGCCGTTCCAATACGCGCGCGTCTTTCGTTTCGCTGATGGTTGTTGCGTTTTTGTGCGCAACACGAGAGCCAGCCGCGCGGTTTCCGTCATCCGATTCGCGCGACTGATAACGATTCGGTCGGCATCGATTGCCGCGCGACGAACGAAACGCCGCGCAATTCCGCTTGTGCGAATGCACGCGCGCCGATTTGCATTGATAATACGACACGCGCTCGGAGCGCGGCTCGGACTTTGGCAACGCCGCGAATCGAAATCAATATTCAATACGCCGAATCGCGTTATTAAAATACCGTCGGACACGTCTACCAGCGCGATTCGCGCGCGACGCGAAAATTGCGCGTGCCCGCGGCTATCGGCAGGAACGACGGTTCGTCGTGGAAAACGGCTTTTTTTCTGTGTGCCACGCACTGTTCGCGTTCCGAGTGGAAAGCATTCGATTCGTTCGAACGGAAACGTCGGTGTTGTAGTCGAGCCCGGTTACGTCACGAGGGGGAAATGAAACGTATGTCGAACAGATAGATGGTTTGGGTAATCGATTTCGGGGGATGATATTCCGCGTCCAAAAAATTCGCGGGAAAATTTTAAAGAAATTTATATATGAAAGATGTATATATATTGTATATATAACGTTTCCGTACACGGCAACACTATTATATATACAACAATTATATATATTTAGTAATATTAAATATATATAAATCCCAAACAGCGCTTTGCTCACAAATACATATATTACATATATTCAGTCTGGCACCAACATGTCATTTCTTTGTTCTCCAACGTTGCTCGTCAACACCAATGATTCATCGGTCGTTTCCAGTTAGTTATTACTAATATTGATAGCCGCGGAATTGTGTCAATAAGTTGAGCACGCGTGCACACCAGTGCAGCGCGGCATACCGGTTTACGAAAAATAATCGATCGGCGCGAGTATTCCGACGCCACGATTTGACCTTCCGACTTTTCGTAGCGAAACGGATTTCGCGAGATTGCCGACCCGCCGAAAACCCGAACGCAATATGACCGTGAAAGCCCCGTGACCCTGACCGTTTGATTCGTACGTCCGTTCGCGGAACGATCGGTCCGCATCCAACGGCTCCGATCGGTCGTTCTTCTTTTTGCGTTGCATTATGTTATGTTATGTGTCGCGTTACGTAACCGCCAACGTCGCAACCGCGACGATCGCGTGAGTAATCTTCAGTGTTCCTCTGTGTGTGTCCGTGTGGCCGTGTGTGCGCGCGCACACGTGCTTCGCGTTACTCGCAATTCGCGAATTTCAAAATCGTTGTCGCTCGGGCCGCGACGCGAAGTCGCGCTTTCGCGCGGCAGTCAATTTCTCCGTCAACGACTCGAGTGTCAATTTGACCCGCGTCGCTCCTCAGGTGAATACTTGACCGGTCGGTGTTTTTTTTGTCGTGCCCGAACGACCCAAATAGATCACGATTCATATAAAACGACGATCACGATTTCCGTTCGAATCGACGATTTGGGCCGATTAACGATCGTCACGTGACCAGACGGCGTGCACCAATTTCGGCGCGGTTTGTTTGTCGGGGGAAATCGGCGATCGGGCAAGTGGCGATATTCGCCTTCGACCGAAAGATAAGCGCGGCTCGCACGCGCGCGTTCGATTGCCAATGCCAAGGTTCCGTCTCGTAATAGACTTGGACTCTCGTGACATTTCCGCCGTTTCCTTATAATGTAGAACAGCGCATGCACGTTGTTCAAATATTCAATTAATCTTGCAGTCGCGTTGGAATGGATCGATTCGGACCGAAATTCAAGTACAGCCAGGCCATTTGCGTAGCTTCGTTCAGTCGTCGAAGCTTCACAGATGGACTCGGTTTTCGACGAGGGACCGGCTGGTGTGTCTTAGTTTAAGACGCCGGTGGTTTGGTATGGAATTTCGAGACACACGAAACGTTCTAAAGTAAGACGCCGGGAGCGCGAACGAAGTTGGGAGCAAAAAACCAAAACGTCCGGTGGACGTCGATCGAACGTCGAATGAACGTCGAATGAACGTCGAATGGACGTCGACGCGGTCGAGTCGGGTCCAGTCGAATCGGAAATCGGCGCGAGAGTGGTGTTAAAAGCGGTGGTTTAAAAATGGACGAGTCAAAGAAAATGGTCGAACGAGTTCACACAGAGTGCTTCCACGTTTGCGTTTAAAGGTAGAACGTAGCAAGGTCGCGGCGACCTTTACACGGCGTAAGCGAACTTGCGCAAATTGAGATGAAGTTGCGCGAGATTCGACGTCGCCTCGTTAGCGGGACATCAATTCCAGGACGAATTTAGACGCCGCTTCGACCGATAGTCGGGACCAAAGTGTTTACGCGTTCGGGGCGACGAAAAGCCGTGCATCGCAATTCGGAAAGTATAGTTTGTCAAATTCCGTGATTGGCTGTCGACTTGAAAGCTCGCGCACAAACACAGCAACAAACGAGGCTCGTACTTAAATGTTGGTTCGAAAAGTGGGCTTCCAGTGAATGCGAATTTCGTCGCGTAAACGAAATATGTTGGGTATATATATATATATATATATATGAATATATATATTTATATATCGGTGTATGTGCAGGCTTGTGTAAAATAACAAGTACATTAATGTGCAAATTTAAATTGCGTTTTGGCACAGATCCATATGAGTCGCGAAGTCGTTTGAAGGTCAACGTTTATATTTGTGTATTAAAGGAAGTTTAGTAATAGCTATTGATAGACCAGATGTTTGGAAGTGTATTACAAACTGTAAATCATTTCATTAAAACGCCACACGAGAAAATCAGTCTTACGAAATTCCGTATTTTCGGAATAAGACGCTTCCGGTCAGTTATTTTTCTGCGCGATTTTTTGTTTCTCTCATTTTTCGTCTTTGTTCCACGACATAATTTAATCGTTTATCGACTATCGACGTCTTTTGTCTTTGTCCAATTTGGTTCCTCGTGCTTATTGACTCGCGCGTGGACCAGAAGGAAACTTGGCTCGCGGTTTATAATCGGAAGCAAACGTTGTTCGCCAACATCTGGTATTTATCGCTGCTTTTACGATCGTTTGACGATGATCGTGAAAACGATTAACCTCTCGCGAGTTGTTGATTTTGATTTTGATTAATTTCAGAGTTCAGAAACGAATTACCGAGCGTGCGTGGTAAATTGTTATGCTGTCAAATGAAACCAATTTAGTGTTATTTATGTAATTCGTGATAATAATCCTTAATTGGCTGAATTTAATGAATCCAATCCGCAATTGCGTTACCGAGCGCTTTTAAAGGCGACGATTTGGAAATACCGATTTTCGGCACCAAAAATGAACCCATTTCCACTCAACCGTCGAAAAACAACCTGTTCGGTTGTTTGGTGTTCTCGGATGGTTTTCAATCCATCCATGGCCTGATTTTCAGTGAATAAAAAAAAACACGAACGATATTGCATCCGACTCACCGAATCGAAATTGACATTTATTGCGCGATTATTGTACAACAATTTTCTTATTAATTTCTCGATGAATTCGTTATTTCAATGACGCTGGAATACAAGTTGTGGAGGTATCGCGTGTTACGTAACGACTGCAATACTCAAACTCGTTAAGATAATTATTAAACGAAACGAAATATTGTAATTTTCAGATTCAAAGTTTGAACCGCGACGCCTTCGAGGAAAAACGCACACGCGCGCTCGCAGGCAGGATGACACGATGTCGAGCCGCGTCCACTGACAAAAGCAACCTTTGCTTGGCGTCGGGTCGGAGCAGTCGAAAACACCGACGGCCGCACCTGCGAAGCGTAAGTTGAGCAGAAAAAAAATCACCACTCGCCCACGCATCGAATCAATTTCATTTTTTTTTTCCCATTTTTTTAGTCCATCATCGCATCGCCGAGAATCGATCGTCAACCGACGAATGGTCGTTTACACAAAAAAAAAAAAAAAAAAAAAAAAAAAAACAAAAACAAAAAAAAAAAAAAAAAAGACAAAAAAAAAAAAACAAAAAACAAACAAAAAACAAACAAAAATAAATAAATAAAAATGTAACATTAAATACTTGCAGTCCAAAATCACAGACAAGATGCTGACTGTAGAATCAAACCACGCACATCTAACTACGACACATCGATG
>JABFQC010001112.1:0-20997 GCA_022817085.1 Psilanteris sp. ZL-2020 | reverse complement strand
ATTTGTAACACAGCGCAATGTATCTTTTAGCATGTTATGGCTATCCTCCTTAATTTATGAGATTTATCGGGTATTATGGAATATTTATAGTTCACGTGCAATTAGAAGTTGAATCGAGCAATGAATTCGTACCATATATTACATACATGACCATAACATAACACTAACATACACAATTTTGTTGCGGTTAATTTTTTTATGTTTTACAAAAATGCATTTCTTTTAAACGATTTTCAGAAGTTAGCTATCGATTTTGTAAATTCGGATTATATTATATTTTTACATATTTAATAGCCGCAATATTAAAATACAATAATTACAAAATAGTATTGATAGACAAATTTTGTTGAATGTTACCGAACTTCAAAACACTTATTGATGCATATTTATCAATACTACCAAAAAGTTTACAGGAAAAATTCGGTAATTATTAACTCAACTTTTGTAAATATATAATAGTTTGTAAGCCGTGAAAATGACCAATAAAACGAAATAGATAGAAGTATCTGTAATACAATTATTCATGTCATAACAAAATTATTTGAATTCAGAGACTGATATAGAATAAGAATATTTATACTTATACCTTGTTTTCTTCAAATTTACATGTTACCGAACTGGAACGTCCAAGAAAGTTTGCGATAGGTTTGGGATTCTGAATCGCCTATTAATCACAAACTAACCGCGATATACTTGAACAGAAGTAACTAGTTTACAAGTTGGCATGCGAATCATCTACTACTTGTGATGGACTTTAAAGAGAAAGCCTGCGGTCATGTACTGTTTATTATAGATTGCTACTAACAACCCATTCAATGTCATAACCAAGTTTATATTTGCACTACAATACTATACAATACTTACATAAATTCCCCAAAGGAATTATAAAAATAAATCATTAAAAATTTTAATGAATTTCAGCAAGAACAGTAGAAAATAATGATATTTTCATGTAATTTATATTTCTGTTTGAAAATATGCGAGGAATAATAACCGATTTAAAAATTGCGTAAATACATTATTTAAGACATTTTATAAATACAATTTTTATGTGATTAGTAATTTAATTTAATGAAAAAACAACCTTCTTTGGATATATTCAAAGTGGAAATATTTGTATAATTAGATCATAGAATTATATTATTTCAGTCATTATAACGTTCGATTATTAATACGAATAACCATCAATTAGCGATAAAAAAAGAATTACAGTATTTCACGTATAATTATATTTGCGTACAAAATAAACGAATCACATTACACGTAATTAATTTTCTCCTTTTTGAAGAAATTAATTCAATTAATTGAACCATCATTGAATAACCGAAATACACGTTTCACGTTTTTCTATTTTTATAAACATGTCCTTGTGGGTATGTTTCATTAGAATTACAAGCTAAGAAATTTTAAAACGGTTTTACTTGATTATTGTAGCTACAGCTACAGTTTACCATTAACAGTATCTTAAGTTTTACGTTTATTTCTGTTGTTCGTATAATTTCTAGCAAAAATACAATAGTTCTAATACCAATAGAAAAAACTATTGGTTTTTCAAAGCGGTCGGTTTGAGTTACAATGATCATATAAAAAGATGCGTTCACTTGTTGTAAGTCAAAAAAAGAACATGGAAATAAAGGCAAGTTAACGACTAATATTGTTCAGTTCATAATTTTCACAAGAATGTAAACAACGAGGGATCTCGCGGATAATGAGTTAAGTAGACTTATTCTATACAATTTCCACAGCAGTTCACATAGTTTTCCGCACGCCTGCGACAGCTTCCGTTTATGGTTGAAACTGTTGGAGTTGGAAATGAGATAAAGACCTGAAATAATCGAAAAAACTTTCGCATAACTTTGTTACTTGCTCACTGCTTACGCATATAGCGATATTTACTCGTATGTATATTTTCTGCACGACTGAGAAAGACTGAATTATACAATCCCTTCATAATATTTGACCGTACTTTACACGCAATGTCGCACACGGTGTACGTTTTATCCACTAACAGTTTCTCTACACGTGTAATTCATTATTATTTGAATTCAATACCTAACGTGATACTAATAATTATGTTTGTGTCATGAGTTTTGTTCAGTTTGCATATAGTAATTATGCAAACAGAAACGTAGGGACGAGGCTCCTGTAAATTTGAGTTGCGAGGTGGAGCTTCTACTTTTCGACGATTTAGAATTGTTAATTATCGTTACGAGTTATTGACTTAATCAACAATCGAGTAGGTGTTGATATTGGCTCCTAATAATAGGTATGAAACATGATGTTAGATCACACAGATAACATTGACTCAAAAAATACAATGAAAATTATTACATTTGAGAATGATAACTCACTGTTATAACGTAAAAAGTAAATAATAAGTGAAATGTAATTGATGCTCTTCTTATAGTTTTCGGATCCGTATATAGCCGCTAATCAATTAGACAAAATTATCATTCGTTGTAGTACGTATAATATTGATATTCATATGATATTATTTATAACAAAGTATAATAATACATGCATATATTGTAAATTTGTTTAAGTAATATATATTTATTTATTGTTATAATATTATACTAATTTTTGTAATATTTTTTATATTATAATAATTTACGATAGTTTTTTAGTATTTTTTTGAGTAAATTAAAAAAAAAATTAAACTTATATCTGTTTGAAATTCCATTACATTTGACGATATAGTTAGCTCAGCGGTTTTATATCACTTCGTTCGATTTGTAGAGTTAAAAAAATAATTAAAACACCGCGAAAAATATTTCTTATTATTTCTGCTTTTCTTATACAATACCGTCAGAGTGATAGAGATTTTAAGCTCGTGTGAAGGGACAAAACATTTTAATCTCAATCACAAAGAATATAATTAATAAAATTTCTTATATCAAGTTTACATCAAGTAATAATGTAAGGCAATCTCTAATCAGATGGTTATAATCAGATTAACGGAATTCTATTAAGTTTCTACGGAATACAACGTTGAAAAAAATGAACAGTTTTTATTCATTAAATATATTTTGCATGACTATTATCATGCTATGACATAAACATGTAGAGACTTGTTAACTTTAACGAGATAAGGACACTGTTTTAATATTTTGAATAAATTTTCTGATCATCCTTTACTATGAATGTGACTTGAGTGAATATTTTAAATGAAAGTATTCATTTCAATAATTATTTTGTTGGCTATAAAAATAACTTACTTAATGCAGACAGTATTTGTTATTATAAAATAATTAAAATTCTATTATAATATTATAATAAAAATTTATTTTATATTTATTCATAATATATATATATATATATATATATTGTTATACTAATATTTTAGAATATAAAATTCTTAAAAAATGAGAACGACTTATATTATCCTATAAGACTATAGTTTAATGATTAAAATCTAATAATATATAAGTATTTAAGTATTAAAATGCTAATATACAATTGAATTTTTATTACAAAGTATATAACATTTAATGAGATTTTCTTTGTGTGTAACTTCAGTAACTAGAATTGTATTTTTCATTATATGATTCATCTCCAGCGTTATTCTTTGTATTTTTTTCCATAACATAATATTCTACTCTTTTCAAAGTTCAGTGTTTGAATCTTAGCAATTTCTTACATTGTTAATGCCGCGTGCTTCTTAGGTGATTTATTGTAATTAGTTTCATGCTCGTAAATTCTTTTTGTAAAATATCTTTTAGTTTATATACTTCATACAATTATTACACATAGCATTATATCGTGATATAAAATTGTTATATATTTCAGTCTTATTGTAAAATGTAAAAATAAAATCTTACAATTTTTGCATCTTCTAATATATATTTTAATATTCATAAATAATATTTGAATTATTTATTTGTAATTTTACAATTATTAAACGTAAATACATTAAATATAATTTTAAAATATATATATATATATATATATATCTTTAAAACTATTATATAAGTATTTATTTATTTGTATTACACCAAATCTCTGATTTCAGCCAATATTATTATTAATATATAATAGTTTATTAAACTGTATAACTTAACACTATACAGATAAATGATTATTTAACAAATTAAAAGTGTCTATAATCAAAGAAAGCTGTTAAATTAAATAAATATTATCATTTGTTCATTTGATAATCCCTCTATACAAAACTTAACAGTAACTTAACAAATCTATTATGCAATTTATTTGAAAATTATTAAAATAATAAGAAGACTTGAGAAAAATTCCTTAATTAGAATTACACTATCAAATAATTTCTTCTCTACTTTATCTGATATATAAAATAAACCATGTGTTTTGAATAATCTTTGTACAATTAAGTTCGTTTAAGTTAATACTATATTTTAGACATTTTATCACATTCAATTAAGCATAACTTCGTAACAAAGTCTAAATTACTTGAAATTTCGCATTCTGTACAGATTTTAGTCTACATTGCAAGAATGTTATCAAGGATTTTCATTTTACCTCCATTTATTTTCTTCTTAATTCCTTTTTCTTATTTCATTATAGAAAGATTTTTTAGCAAAAATTGCATTAATCTATCTTGGTATTTATTTTATAAATATTAACTATTTTTATACTACCTGTAATAATTGATAAACTAAATTTTGTATATTTTTTCTAAAATTTGTAATAATTTTTAGTTTGATTATTTTAAATTAAATTAAAATATTTATACATCGTAATATGAAGAAAAATTTTTCATACAATTGTTAGAATAATATTTGAAAATAATAATTTATTTTTGTTTTGAATACACCGAATTTCATAATATAGATGCAAAATATAATTTTTTATCATTTTGAACGTCTTTAGCGAATAATTTTCATGCGAACATTTTTGTGTATAAACTTGTTGCGAATATTCTTTAAATAAACTGAGAATGAAATAAAACTACACAAGGGTGAATTTTTATTGTGTTAATAGAATGACTGCGATGCGTGCAGAATTGAAAATTTAATTTAATTCGAAAAATTTCTTTGGAAAACTTGTAAAGTGTAATCTCAATCTTAAGAACATATCTGAAACTGTAAACAGAAAATCACGTAATATTGCAAAATATCGAGTACAAATATTATTGCTTACAATGAACATAATTAAATATATTAAATAATGCTGATTCTATTCACCAAATTAAAAAATAAATAATTACAATATTTTACAAGAGTTATTTATTTAATATTAAAAATTTTAAAATCTCAGTAATGATACATTGCTAAAATATAGAAACAAAGATTTCTTTATCTTCTTACTCTGGGGTTTGGTTCTGTATATAATGAACTCACACAAATAAAATTGCTACAACAATACTAATCCAATAGACATAACTAACGTTAAATTCTGATCTGTCAGAGCTGTATAATTCCAGTGCAACATGAATACTTGCAATAGGTATTAACAATTAAAGGGGAATCAATGAAATAATTTTATGGGAGAAAAGCAAAACAGACGAAAAATTGCTTCAGTTATTTCGCGAGTTCATTTACACGAGCAACTTGTTTGTGCAGCTCATGAACATATTTTGCAAAAAGGTTTAGATTACGGTATCTCAGAAACTCTTCCCTCGGATGGGGCTGTACCGACGTCGTTGCTAAATAAGATAGATGAGATGTGCACGAATATACGATAGAAGCATCAAGACCCTCCTGCTCGATGGATGACGAGCTGCGTTAGCAGAGGGTTGCACTTCAACTCTTTTCCATTAAAACTGGCGAGGTTAACAAGAGTGTAAGTCGAGTGAGTGTGAAAACGCAAGTCTCGCTGGATATGGATTAAAAACGAGGGTTCACGAAAAAAAAAGAGGCAAAAAGGTAAAAAAACCTTGTGGGGTAGACTAAGAAACCAAGTAGGGAAATAACGAGTGGGACAGTTAGGGTAAGAAGAATGCATGTAAAATAAAGTGCACGAAAACGAAATTTTTCTGCGAATTTAAGGATATTTTTACAATGAAATTCAACATCTATGTAATATACTTCTTACGCAGATGCGGCGAAGGTACAAACTTGTAGGTAAATGGAATCGGCGAGTACGTGACGAAACGCAAAAAATTTGCATTTTTCATTAGTCGTTGAAGTAAATATTAGAGACCAAGCTTAGGTATTTAATACGTGGAAATGCGATGCGTGATGAAAATTTCAGTTTGATGTGACCTAGTTATGGTGTTTTGTTAAATCATTTATATCCGTGATGAGCAAGTTTAGAACACGAAATAGCAGACTTATTACTGCATACTGGAGACTATTTCACTAATAATACTTGTCTCTCATTTATTTATGACACATCGTTCTGTATACGTCTATATGTAACTCTTAAATTATATTTCTTTGTAAAATGTAAATTTTGTATATCTATAAATTATACAAGACTAATTTCTTCGTATAAACAACTAAGTTCACAAGTTCATCCTCATATATTCTTAACTAAATAAAAAATAATTATAAATACGATCTTGCTACCTCCAAATGCTTTATTGCGATGTATAATGTTGAATTATACAAAAACACACTGCCCTATATAAGTATAATTTGCTCTTAGACTTTTCTCTATCGTTAACCAACACAAGCAATGTTTTAACTTTGCACAGTAATTTATGCATCGGCAAACGTCAATTGAATAAAAAATAATGATTCGTATATATATATATGTATAAAATAATGAATCAAATATTTTTACTACTTGATTTGAGTGCGTAATATGTATGCTCATGCTACTCTCAGTAATAATGGTATAAAGTGCCCCGGGACACTTTAGGTGTCGTTAATCGCGACAAGTTGTCGGGCAAAATTTAAATCGATGTCACGACACGTAAACGGTGATTGTCGATGACAAAAAGATGGTTAGCGGCTCTCCTTTTATCCCGTTTGGGAGCCCGAGGAAGGCAAAACTTTACGAGTCTCCTTAAACAGATAAGCGAATATATAAGCCTCTTCTGATGCTAGTTGCATACCAAAGATAAGGCCGGGACATTAATATTCCAGAACGGCTCGTCTACCGTCCGATAACGAACCAAACCGTTTGTATTCTCGGATTGTCAGTTGGGTTAGCCTCAACGTCAGTTCTAGTAACTGCAGTCGAATTGGCAAGAAGTACGTGACTATTAATCGTTTTAGTCAAAGGTGAGGCGACGCGGGACCCTTCGATGCATAAATGTACGAGAAAGACGGCTTACAAATTGCAGGCAAATCCAGTTTGCTTTTATCAGATCACTTCGTTTATCGTTATTATTAATTTCCCAAACTTGAATAAGGCGAGCTAATTAGTCGAGTTTTTGCTGATTCATGTTAGGATCGAATTACAACTATTGGTTGGATTTATGGGACTAACACGTGTTATCTGAATGGGGATAGGATTAGTCAAATTTTATAGCGTGCATAAAATAGAAAGTATCAAGAATGGGGCAATTAACTATATGGATTCTAATCAATAATTCTTTATCAAATATATAACTTTATTGGAAAAGCCTATTATCGAACATTTCACTTAGAATGGATGATTTCCAGAATTTTATCCGTATCAATGAATATCATGAACAACCTGACATCATACCATTATTTTCAATTCAAACTAAACAAACATATTACATACAAGTCAGAGATTATATTAATGGAAGGGAAGTAGAATTCAAATAATATAAAAGTTACGTTTCATTTAAACTTATTTGCCCTATCTGCACCCTAATCAAAACTACCTCTGTCATCACCCCTTCCGAGTTACCCCAAGATAACGGCACCATGAAACATATGTCATGCCATGATAATTATTTCAACTATACAAATACGCGATGCTTCCGATGCATTGTACTAAATAATTGTGTTAAATCCATTCTTCACTGAGAGAAAATATGGTTAAATTCGCCATCTAGACATTAAAATTAGATCGTTAAACTACACATAGCAGATTTGAGTAAGCACATATTGAATTCAATAGTAAGGATTGTAAAAAATATACGTTATGTTTAATATGTCATTTAATATGACAAATTATTAAATTGAATGTTGGGATTGTCGTTGTAGCAACAATCTGTAATTATTTGATTTAACAATCTCAGATATTTAACGAAACTGCTTAGATATTCAATTCGCCAAAATCTATTTCTCTCAGTGTACGAATATGCTTCTTTCAGATTCATTATTTCAATCAATTATGCTCGATTTATTGTATGCTTATTATGGTTTGGAAATTTTTTATTGAAAATGGAAATCTATGGACGACGATATCAAAACTTTTAATACTGTCGGCCCATATGGACGCCTCAAGTACCCGCGGAAAATTGCTCGCTGAGGGCAATGGTGCGCGACGGGCACAGTTCGAGCATGGCTGGAAATTCTCTTGCACGACGTGGAAAAGGAGAGTCGTCGACGGAATAAGAAGAAGCTGGGACGCGAGGGAGAAAAGTGGGCAGCGTTGAAAAAGGGGGAAAAAGACGAAAGTCCGGGCTAACTGCTCCGCGAGTACTTGTGAGGATAAAGGTGCACGCCAGGTCGAGCCCTTTTTCGATTACGTAGCTCTGAAATTTGCCACGCTGCGCTGTTCCTTGAGAGCCCAACGAAAGGGAAGGCAGAGAGAACACCAAAGCCACCACTTGAGGCAGCCTGCAAATTCCTCTTCAGTCGAGCGTGCCTCTCCCGCTCATTGCGCTTTTCTTATTCTGCTGCATTTACTCGATATAGGTCAGAGTTTAACTGCCTAAATGTAACTCCGCCTTGTCACCTTTCGATATTCCAAATTTTGATACGGTTGTTTGAATAATAGCATCTAAAGGGAAAAGCAAATTGTGGAAAGGAGACAATGCTTATCAAAAATGTAATTTTCCTAGATGTGTTTATAAAGGAGAAAGATAGATGAATACGACATAAAAGTACAGATTTATATATATAGAAATGCATTGATAGGATTTTATATTATCTGAATACTGCTTGATGAAAAGATTGACAATTACGGTTTTGAAATTATGATAATTCGGATGAAATTTATTTAAAATAGTAAAGCATAAATATGTAAATTTATTTAATAGAACGCGCAGAGTATTAACATTATAAAAAACACAATTTCAACCAAATTGATTTTAATATTTAAAACATCTAAAAGTAAACTAGTTTCATTTAAAATCTTTGTTTTACTAGGATTAATTCATGATGATGTCTAAAACATTTTCAGTTACATATCAATTTTTTACATATTTTATTAAACGAATGGAATAGCTGAATAGATGTAATTACTTTATAACTTGCGATTCGATTTAATCAGATGGTGCATGAATTTGAAAACTAATCTTTCAGTTCAAGCATTTGTATATATTTGAGTCTATCATATTTCTTAATCTGATTATGTAATATCCAGTTTAATTTAAATTTGTCTTATAAATTCTTTGCATGAGTATGAAGCTATATCCAAAATAATGAAATACATTTAACTTTAAAGTTTAATCTAAGTATATATTTAAATATTTAACAATAATTGTACATTTAAAGGAATTAAAAGAAAAATAATATTCAAATGATATTTAACATTAGATTAATATTTTTATACGTTGCAATAACCCTATTTCTAAAGGGTTGTAAATAAGAACTTCGTTTTAAATAGTTTGTAAAGATTTGAAAAGTTTCTGTCTTAATAAAAGATATTTTAACAAAATTTGTTAACCCATTCGACTAAATTCGAAGCAATTTACGAAGTGGATTTTAATTTCAATTTTCTAAATTAAACATTCGAACGACATTTGTATTTGGTTAGTTGTAGTAATTTGCGACGTTTCATAAAAAATGCTTTTTCGAAACGAACAGTATTTTGAATCGACATTGCGTTTAACAATTGCGCTTTTAAACACAATTGAGCAGGAATACTATATGTTGTGTAGGGTTTCCGAAGCTCGATTATATGCCAGCAAATGAAAAATGTTTCTATGTTCGCAGAGGAAAAATTTTACCATCGAGCAAGGCAGAGATTTGGACTGAAATAAACACTAATAATAAGAAATAATAAAAACTTACCATAAAGCGTTGTAAAAAGGTTGTACGAAATGGAAAGTATGAATACAAAAATTGCAATTCCGATTATAGGAAGCATGAATTACTTACATTATGGGATTAATAAATATTTATCGCGTAATTTCGAATTCTTAAAAAAATAATGTGAATAAAATAGCATGGAAGGACTTTTGGCATTTTACAACCAATTGATCCTTACCATTTAATCACATTTTCCTATCAAAACCGTTATTAAAATACGTGTGAATTACTTTCATTGAGCGTCGACGAAATTTAATTACTCTCGTAAGAAAATTCTCTGAGTCGGTCAGTTCGACACGACGATTTGATCGTCGCGCGAAGATTCGATCCAGGAATGTCGTACACGTCCACTAGCAGTATTGCTCGCGACGAATACCCTCAAAGCGCCTTTCTGATCGTCGTCGAACGAGCGGAAGTTCCGATATCACGTGATATTTCACGAACTAAGTCGTGGAGAAGAAGCGAAGCTTAATGCCGAAATTACTGAAATTGAATTCAATTACCGTCGTTTACGGCATGATCGCGTTGAATGAACGTTAATCTTCCGTAATTGGTTACTCGAGTCACGTTGATTCGTTAAAAAGTACCGGTAGATCGCGATGAATCGGAAATCGATTATCTCGTATCCGCGTAGGCGTCAGACGTTTTTACTCACTTTTAGAGAACAGATTTCATAGAGGTGAAAGGTACTGAAAGAACACAGATCGTATATGGTTTGCAAGTCCGACGTATATGAATCACACTGGTGTAATAGATATGTTATAGGACATTATGGCCGTTGTAAATAAATTTAATAAGAAATTATTGATGAATCAGGAGAAATCAATTATATTTCAACCACGAATAATGAACGTTATATAACGATGGAGAGTTGGTTTATAAAATCATATTTATATACTCACGATTACAAAATTATGGGTTTAATTAACTTGAAAGTTTTAATTACAAAATATGTATAATTTATTAATATTGCTATTCACGAAATGAATTAGATATTATTAATTTATCATTATGTACAACGCTAAGTGATATATTTATTATTTTAAAGATAGAATACGCAGATTCTATTTTGAATTCAAAATATATCAAACATGAAATAAACTATCGTATTTCAATCTTTTGATAATATAATCCCTGGCTTAAACAAAATATACCTATGAAGAAAATGTGTAAGAATTGTTTACATATTTGTATTTTTACATTCTATATTGATGGATATATTATATAAAAAAATCTAAAAATTGATATGAAGTGCGCATTTTAAGAATTTGTTAAAACATTTTTGGCACCATTTTAAAATAGCGAATATAAAAGAAATATCGAAAAGTTGCGTTTGAACATTCACACCCTTGACTTCTGCTCTGGCCAAATAGCAGTACTTTCGATCCAGTTGATATAAAAACGTTACCAATTTTACTATGATATTAAAATAACTAATTCTGAAAGATTATTTAAACATATAAAAATTTCTTAAATAAAAACATAAAAAAGTTTTAATAACATATGTTACAAAGTATTTAAAAATAACTCACTAACTTTGATTATTTGAACAAATTTTCTTAAAATACTATTAATTATTAGAATAAAGCAAACTTTAGTGTAAACAAATTAAAATAAAATGTTTAAAAAAAGGTTTTTAGTCCTCAGTATAGAATAGCGTGTAAAAAATTACGAAAATTAAGTTTCCTTCAAAAGCTAAAATATATCAATGATAAAACCAAAACATATGTTGGTGTTTTAATACTGAACATTTCAATAAAGAAAAATTAGTTCAGTTGTTTTTAAATATTTTCAAAAAACATTATATTAAACTAAAGGTACTGCAAGCACAATTGAATATATATTATCTTAGATAATATAAAAAATATTAAAATAGTTTGTCATCAGGATATCAATTTCTCATTCAAAGTATCGAAAATTTCATTCCCCTGCAATGTATAACAATGCATATCAATTAAATATATATAATTTAAAAATTAAATTATTTATTCGCTTAATTATTAACTATACTACGAGTTCGTTCCACTATATAATATTTTAATTTATTGTAAGTATATAATTCATCCAAACAAATAAAACATACTATTGCATTATAAATAATTTATTTCAATAATTATTCATTAAATATTTTAAAAATGAATATAGAATACAATTAATTTTAATTATCATTTATTAAAACGCCAAATGAGTGATAATTTTAATTATGTCACTGTCATCGCTTATTAATGCAACACGGATATTTAATACATATCGTTTCTGCTTCGCTAGCATTTGTCGCATTCTTGTAGCAATTAAAGTTGGTACAATAATAATAAATAAAATCTATTATTCTTTAACAAAGTTGTCTTCCTATATGCTTTTAAATTATAATAATTCGCTAAGAATTCTAAATATAAAAATTTGAAATTTTGTGACATAATGGAGTCTGATATTTACCTTGGTTATTATAATAACTTTAAGAAAGTACGATTCGATTGGGGTCCATTTTGTCAAAGAATCTGACAGATTTCTAACAAAGCTTATGGTGCGATCTGAGAAGCGTCGCCCAAGCATATTAAAACACTAACTTGTGCCAGACTCCTAGTTTGACCTAGATTATTCACTGTTCCTTACTCCAGATGTTTTACATACATAGTTTTCAAACGCCGCCAGACAATTTTTTAAACGCTCAAAAACAATTACATTATAAATTGTCTGCTTATAAATAGATGTAACTACCAGCTGCTTTTACTTTTGATTAAGTATTATAAATTGTACAAACATAAAATTGACATACCTTACAAATACAATATTCATCAATATTTCCACTTAAATATAATATCCCTCTTAAAACGACGTGTTAATCTAAAAATAGTCTAAAAATGGTCCACAGAATTATTATATTATGAAAATAGTTAATAACTTTTCATAAAATGCAGCTTACTATTCAACGCGAGCGACGACTGTTTGGACTGGATTAAGCTATGCATTTATGCGAGATGCTCGAAAACTCGGTATGTTAACAGTGTAGTCCACACACGACTGCTCGTCGGCGATTAGTACGTACGCGTGGTCCTTCGGCATAACATCTTTTGTTACTTGTCAAAATTGGTTGAACCCGTATTGCGCGTAGATTAGATGTTATACGTGGGCAAACAAGACCGGGAAACGTAGCTCGCAATGCACAGTCATACTCAGCTCTGCAGTCTGAAGTTATTTCTGGAATTAACTGACTACAATCATTCTTGAATAATTTTAAACAACACCTATGTTAATAAAAAATTATAACTACTTTAAATGCATTTATACTCTAATTAAATTGTTCGCAAAACAAATTATTGTAATTGACGACTTTACAATAAATATAAATATATTTTAAGCAAAAGGTTTGGAATATATATATTATTTTAGTATTTAGAATTTTATGTATACTTACAAACTTTTATGTCTGAAATTAATAAACAAAAGAATAAACAAATGACGAAATTATAACTAACAATTAAACTTCGATAAAATAATTCAACATCTTTATGTAAATATTATAAAGAACTCAAATTTTGATACGGGATTACTGTCTATCTAAATACATATTTAAGGTATTAAAGGATAAATCTTGTCGAGCTGCCTTTTATATATCTGACTACCTTTATAAATATCTAAATTTATTTTAAAAGACATTTATCACTGACTGAGGTAAGCTAATAAACTTTTTGAATAAAGGGATTTGGAACATTATTTTTGGATTTTTCATAGTTCCACCAAAATACTTCAGTTTATATACTAAAATTAGTTTCTTATTTTTATATTATTATTATTTAATAAGGTCTTTCCGATTGGACGATTATTTTTATCAAGAAATAATTGATCTTACAAAGTTTGCAATTGCGCAAACAAGTTATTTGTATGATCTGTTATACGTTTAAAAAAACATTGTGCTTTAAGTAGAAAACTGCGAAAGCCGCAGTCTTAGTCGTCATTAAATAAGGTCTGATTTGTAACCGCAGCAAAATTACTTATTACTATCAAGTCTGTCGTTACATCTTCTTAAGTAGGCTTCGGATAAAGCGGCCCTCAACTTAAAATTGCGCGCTAATTAGCTTGCAAATTTATGCGGAGTACTTCGTAATTTTCCCTGGCTCCATGGTGGCAATTATTCGTTAATAAATAAACAATTTACTGACAGAAATGTAGATGGCGCTTTGATGAACGCAAATTGTCAGCTTACGACAATTAGTTCTATGATACTGTCATTTTTACTTCGTGAGTAATTTGCGCAGGTTTTTAATCGTCTATGACGACATAATGAGATGCGAAATATAACCGTTTGTTTATGGCTTATTACAGTAATGTATAATTCTATTGTTATTTGTATTATTTCTAAGAAAATTAATTGTCATTTTCTAAATGTGCCTATGAATGGGCAGAAAGGATATTATTATTCTTATTATTTTACAATTAAACAAGATTACGTCGATGGTATTATACAATTCAGTAATATTCGTGTTCAATAAGTGAAAAAAGAAATGTCGTGAAGTCACAAATTAAAATATATATTTTAATGACTAACATTATTTAATTTAATGTACAAAACAAAGGAAATATAAATATACTAATAATTTTCATTTGATGACTCATACTTTAATTTTAATATTTAAATATAACAATAATCATAGTGTTCTATTTTTGAAACTACTCTAATTTAAAAATATGAAACTATTGGTGTGAAACACTAATTGCCATACTATAAGTTTACGCAAAAAGACTTTTATCTCTAAAGTTAAATGTTTTGTTACTCCTCGATAAACCTCATACTTTAATATACTCCGTAAAACAAAATGGGTACTAATTATCTAATAAAATAATTAAATCGAATCATTGAAACATATAAATCCTGTTCGATTTTACAATAACTGCAAGTTGATTACAATGTTGGAAGGCATAACTAATCAACGCGTTGCAAAAAATATAAACGCATAACGTACCTTTCAACTACTTTTCCTGGAAACGTTATTCGAAAATTATTCGATAGCAATAAATACGAGACGATAGTAAGTGTGGGTCTTAAACCATTTTTTTATTATCAATAACAGTATCGTCCTTGTGAACGACTGTTTTTGTTTGTTCCGTCAAAGTGCTTTTAATTACAGGTCTTGATTTTTTAATAAATACCCATCGAAGTACTAACAATTTTTTTGTTAAAGATAGGAATGTCTGAAAACAGCAACGATAAAATTAACAATCCGGCAAAGCGGTTTCCATCGAGTCAGTAATGTACTCTCTTTTCTACTACTGTTCATACGCCAGGCGGACATAACTTTTCATGGCTTAGATTTCCTCATCTAATGGCCTCATTTTTTATTTTGATCGCAGATGTTGGAATAGATGCTAGGTATGCCCAGTTTTAAGATAACTGAAAAGCAATTGTTATTTTGAAATTAAAATGCAATAGCAACAGTTGAAATTTTATATAATTAATAATAATTATATATTATATAGTTTAAAATTAATTATAAATTCATTGCATTCATTTGGTAATTTTACTAACAATAATCAGATGAATGAATTGTATATATACAAAAATATGAAATATTTATTTATGGAAATGAAAACTATTAGTTTGTAAAAAGTATGTTTTTATATACATTTATAGTAGTTTACTTATAAATAAATATATATCGCATAAATATCAAAATTTGATCAAAGTAGCGACCTCGTGATGATTGAAACTATACTCCGTTATTGAATGTAAAATGTAATTCGAGCAATAAATGTCCCAAGTTTGGTTAAATTATGTAAAAATTGCTACAAGTGCACATTAAACTGTTGCAGTATTTAAAATAGTAGAGTTTTAATTTTTTACTTTTTAAATGTTAAGTTTTAACCAATTAGCTGTCTAACCAGTTAAATGCTGGAATTTAGTTCTCGGAGTGTAACTTTAAATGACCCATTAATCAATCGTACTTCTGGTGAAATACAATTCCATTCATTTGTATTCTCTCAGTAAGAAAGGTATTCTAATAGCGTACTTAGATACAAGATTTTAACTGTTCAGACGTTACTTCTAATTAATTTATTAACATTAATAACATATAAACCGAAAATAGAATCGTAAGATAGAATCGTAATCAATTTTCGAATTATATTTACTTTCTCTTTTGTCAGATATATTCAATTTTTAAAAATATTTGTTGAAATGTTATCAAAAGAAGAGAGGACAAAAAATTAAAAAATTTCTTGCATGGTTTTTCCATGAAAAATCTTGAATAACCAAGTTATTCTTTCATAAAAGTTGATCGTTAAAAATGTCCAACGTCAATTTAAGCCCACATGGTCGAACAGCTCGTTTATCTATCGGAATTATTCGTTATCAATGATAACGTCATTACGTCTCGTTGGAGGATTAATAATCGATGGCAAGAATAATAATCTCGTTTGCATGCAGACCAGTCCGAATTGGGACGGGTACCTCCGCCGTCAGTTCCTGCGCGCATCGCCGTTTATTTCCCGCAATCTACGGGACGGTAAATTTTGGATACCCTAGTCTTCCGGAAGAAGCCTCCCGGGGAATCGGCTGATCTTCCTCGAATGACTCCCTATGTGCCTCCTAACGTACTGCAAACGCCCCAGCAAAATGTAGCATCTCGATTACATTACGTTATGATGCGAACGTGCATCCGGTGTTTCCTAAGAGCAGCTCGGAATCAACTCAATTTGAGTCTGTCTTTCACGGATAAAGGTATTTTTATTATTTGGTTATTTGTATTGTATTTCTGTTTACGGAAAACAATTTTTATGTATTCAGATCATCGAACTATTTGATATATATATATCGAATATTCCGACTGTTTATATTTTTTCGTAAATTTATTTGAATTACTAAGAATATTTTTAAATGATTAAATTAAAATGGCAAACAGAATACATAGTAATTTGTATAGATTGGTTCGAATGAAAAAACACGTAGATTTGAAAGTATAAATAAAAAAATTGAAATTATATAATTCCTTTATTTAATTATTCAATATATATATTTGCGCTATCAAAAATTAATGTTTGTGATATCAATTATAATCAATTATATTACATTAGCTTCGTAATTTTTCATACTACGTAATGATATCATTAATAGATTCAATGTAAAAACTATGCCTTTTAAACACATTTGTATTTTACTGAAAAATTTAATGTTTTAAAGTAAATTGTTTTCCAATCGCAATTATTTACATAGATTAAATCAAGTATTTTAAATTCGAGGACAAAAAATGCTTGAAAATAAAGCATTTGGTTATACAGTATTTTTATAAAGTGAATAGATCTATAGTGTGGACTTTAAAGTTAATCACGAAAAGTTTACTACTGTAAATTAATAGTTAAATTGTAAATTGCTATATTTATCAATTCTTTGATTGAATATCGCGCTTATTTATAGTTATAATATTACATTAAAAAATGTACATTATACACAAAATTTATATAAAAAAATATAACGAATCCTAATTAGTTGAGAAGAATAAACTTAGTAACATGATTGGTTAAAATATATATTACTACACTGAATAGCAAGGGTTATACAATATCATACAGTTTCTGTTACAATTTGTATTGTTCCCGGTAAAGTATCATCTTCTCAGGGTAAATTCGTAATTACACAAATTAGCCTCCATAAATTTGTGAAGAAAAAAATACGCATCATAATTTTGAAAATTATCTATCACGAATGAATTGCACTAATATTGTTTTTGCAATCACAATATTTATGCGTGTTATAAATGATTTTACCACGCGTCATTCGAAACAATCATTGCTTCCCGAAACCGTCTCTAAAAGTTTAACTGTCAATAAACTAAGAACAGACAAAATTCCTTCGCGCGAATAACTTTTTACATCCGCGAGCGCTACTTATTTCCATAATCTTAAAAAGTCCCAACGCGTATATAGCTTCGTTTCATTTCACGTACTGAGCGCGCAAAAATATTCCGCGTGCATTTTCTTGTAAGTGTCAATTCGAAAAAATGGTTGGCAAATGAACTTGGGCGCGCACCGGGCTATGTAAATATCCACAGCTCATGATTTTAGTATTGTATTTTCGAGTCGTAAATAATTTTATTTATACAAAGAAGGCTTCCTATGTTTCTGAAGCGCATTGCATTTTGTAACGCTTCGTATTCCATATATATAACGTCCTTCTGACTGCACTAAATTATTTGTTATCGTGGAGTATATAACAAGTACCTCTATATTCGAAGTTTTCTGAACGTATATATGTTTTAGAAGTCACCTTTTGAACTGCACGATGCTTTTTCAAATATGCATCTGTATGATGATATAAGTGTACACGGAAATTTATGTTTTGTTTTGTTTTGTTTAAGAAGTTAACGATGGTTTTCCATATTCAGATGTGAACTTAAATACCGCGTTCTCATTCTACTATTACAAGTCAGAAAAATTACAAGAAGAATTGAAATCCCAATTTCGACTCACACCTCATTCGTAAAGAGACTTGTTTCCATTCTATTTACTGGTCAAGTAAGCGTGAGAAAAATATAATTTGGGTACAAATGGATATAAAAGTTATCTCAAAATAATAAGAACAGTTTTGTTTGTGATATGCAACAACATTAAACTACGGTAACGCACTTATGCTGCGTCTGTATTGGCTTCTATATTTAAAGGTTACTACTCACTAAAGTTTATTTACTTTAATGAATTCGAAACTTGTGCATCATTGTACGCAGACATAACTTCGACTGAAATATTGCATTGAATTTAGCGTTCATGGTCTAATAACTACAAAGTTAAGATACACCAAAGTAAGAAAGCTCCTGCGCCATTCTTGCTTTATATTCGATGATAACGAGTATTGCTGGAGTCTACTCGCCACCAGCAATGTATAATGAAACGGAATTCAGAAATTTGAGCCACAAAACGTACGACGCGTGTATAGATTACTTAGTCGGCTAACTCGATGTATCTCGTGTTTAAAGAGGTTCGCACGTTTCGCAGTATGCGCAAGACGGTGATAATTAAAGTAATTTGCAGTTCGTAAATAAAATAAAATAATACCCGTTACGGGATAAATGAATTGCGCCGTTAACTATTAATTGATTATTTAAACAAATTTATGAACTCGAAGTGAAAAAAAAGTGCGGAATAAAATAAAATTTGACTGCGTTGTGTGTTTAATGCGAAATAAAAGAATTTAAACAAAAAGGTAAAAAGATAAATAAACTAAAAATGTGGAAAGCGGAACACAAAAGAACAAACAATGGGTAAAGTACAAAGATAAAACAACTAAAAGAAAGGATAAAGACTAAATGACGAAGAAAAAGGTGAAACAAAAACATATACAAAAGTGAATAAAAACAAAAGAGACAAAGCAATGTTTGTTTTCATTATAAAAAAGTATCCAAAAGAATGATTTTTTTCTTCGAGTTAAAACGTTTAAATATTCACGGGTGAATTTCGGATATACTTTTTATATCTTTTAAACATTTAATACGAAACGGATTCTGAATGGGAAAAGACATTACGTCAGTACCATAAAATTGTCGAGATTTCCTGTGATCGCGCAATCTCGCTCGTTCCGCTTTTTATTATTACCGTTTAATGCCTATCCGATTCCTTCTATTTTGCATAAACATTTTTTCATAATAAACAACTTCCGAGCGCAGTCTAATCAAACTGTACAAACTTATTCACGGATTTGCAAAATCTTGAGGAATGCAATTTCGACTTATTCCGCGAACTATTTCCGGCACCGAGAGTTCATACAATTTTTTAAATTCTAATTAAAACATTATTTCGTCTATCGCGGAATTAACAACTTCGTCTACCCGAGACGAAACAAAAGTATGAATATTTTATCGTCCCGTGGAGGGTTTAATGTGCAATTAAAATTAATAGAATAGCGTTTCGTTGATCATTATTTAATAACTCAGTTACTGTAAAAGAAACGTTTGTAAATCTGATTCAGAGAAAAATTTACTTCTAAACAATTTACACGTGTCTTGATTTTGGTTAATCAAAAAATCCCTGATCTCGATCAGATTGTTACGTTCGGCGATGAATTAAAACCGTTGGAGAAAACAGAGGATTGATTCGAAAAACCATACGAAAGAAAAGTTCCAAAATAAACCGAAGTTAGTTAGTATTATTATTTTTTTGTGTGAAAAACAATTTAATGGCTATATTTTATATTGAGAATACTAAAATTTTTGAATACTAAAATTATCGATTGGTCATTGTTAATCTGCACATTTTTTTAAAATTATTTTTATACATATATCTTAGTTCTGCATAAAAATATATAATGAATTAGAATTAAATAAATTACTGTGTTTAAAAACCTAAAACCATAAGCTAAAATGTAATATTGATTTGATCATTTATGACAAAAATACGGACGTATACCTTATTGTAATATAATATAGGAATCTGTTTCTTCTAAAAAAAACACTCCTTCATAACATAACATGTTATATGTTATAGTAAGTTATGAATTTATTTTTTCTGAATTACATTCACCTCCTTATTACGCGCGAAAATCATAAATTTCCCATATTACAGAAATACAATAGGATATGCATGGGATAACCATAATACATACAAAATAGCCGTGTTTTGTGATTAAATTTTGTTTTAATATAAAAATGCTATATTTATATTTTAGAGTATTAATATCTACGTAGAAATTTACGATTGGTATGATAATGGTCCATTACTAGGTACCGGTAGTCGACTGTCAATTGTTGATATCGGTGTGATATTGGCAAGAAATGTGTAGCCGACACTCGGTTTTTTTATCAACATCATAAAAAAGTATATTAAATGTACTATAAACTGTATAAACGGTTTTATATATAAAATTTGGCTCATAACATGAACATAATGTAAACGTATGATAATGATATATATAACAAGCCTCGGATATTATTCTCACTTAAATTAATAATACCCTATACATATACCCGTATCTGTCAATACA
>JABFQC010001111.1:0-21015 GCA_022817085.1 Psilanteris sp. ZL-2020 | reverse complement strand
CGTCCTTGGTGGTTGGCAAAATTCGTTACTTTATGACCATGTGTAAATTTACCATGTACAGTGTTTTCATAATAGCATTTCATAATATCGTTGCAAATATAAAATTATGGATATTAGGGCGACGCTTGTACAAAATATTATTAGCAATAGTGTTGGTAACAATAATATCGGGTTAAAGAATTATGAAAAAACAGTAATATTTACAATGACGTAACGGTTGAGTTCATTATACGATATAATTCGTATGTATTTCCGATCACTTACCGACATTCTGTAACGTAATTATTGAAACAAGTACAATGTACGTTAATGATAAAGTAGCTAATTACAGATTTCATAGTCATAATTGAATAAATTTAATAACAAAAGAAATTAAAAAGGCGTTATTCGTCATTTTTTTAATTATATTGCGAGTTTATTTTTCAAATACACGATTCCCCTCCAACTCAAGTCATTCATCATTCATCCCATTCAGTTGTTAGTAAACATTGAAGGTCAAAAAGGAACTGTTTACATCCAATAAAAACTCGCTATATTTAATAACACACTTTTAAAATGAACTATTTGATAGAACTATTGGATGTGCTTAAACTCTACTTACGTGATCCTATTACGTCATTTATACAAAGGATTAGTTTATATAAATAATACATTATTTTTGTTTATGAGGATAAACCGTTCAGTGGAACCAAAACGTTATTATGAAGGATTTTTTAAATTTCCACTAATATGACAATAGATATTAAAATGGCTTCTTATAACCATCTTTTTTGTCCTCCATTATATATACAACAGAGATACTTCTCCTTGCACATAAATCAATAGCTTATTCTAATGCCTTAATAATGTGTTAGACATAAATTACAGAACGACATGCACATATATATAGTTTATTTGAACAAATTAAAGAGTACAAAATACGTTTAGTATCCAAGAAAAAAATCCACAGTGGAAACCACTAATATTAGTGGTAGTTTAAAAAATCCATCATCATAGTGTTTAGTACTATTAGACATTAAACGATTCCTAATTCTCTTAGGAGAAATTAGTTTATTATTAATAGATATTCAATAAACATTTACCTTTTGGTTCATGACCACAACCACTTGAACTGTGGTTCAAGTTCATGAGTGGTTGCCAAACACCATTTGTAATTATCCATATAAAGCAATTCAAATCCAAATAATTCATTAACCATTTCACCGAACTTGGTGCCCAAGGGATGACAAAATCTAATATTTCCTCTCAATAAGTCTAACTTCAATATGTCAATGTTACTAACTTGCTCTTCAATTGTAATCATGACTTTCTTCAACTCGGAAATTTCTTTGAGTGTTGCCTTTAGTCCGGCTGTACAAGGCTGATCAGTATAAAGATTCCTCACGCCTGATCGACGCATACTGTCGGAATAGCAATATGGGATTGCTCCAACTGATGATTCAAAGTTGTTCGTTTTTACTCCAAATTTACTCCAAAACAGAAACGTATACCAAGGTTCGGACATTAGAAAAACCCAATTCTGTTGTTGGATATGACCAACAAACGGTGAATTGGTTCCAAGACGACAAGCCAACATGTCATCTCGTATTCACAGGGAGCTGTTGGTAGGTGCACCTTGCGACACCATACTGTCACTCAAATTGTATTTTGGAGCGATTGGTGCTGACAAGCCCAAAAGAGAACAATCCCATTCTCTCTCGCCAGTAAGATCACAGGGACCTAATTCATGCACTACCAACACACTACAACACACACTACTACTGCTACTAATCTCATCTTCATATTTTTCAGCCTTGCACAATTGCATCATCATATCTAATATAACTTTTGTCTCTTTCCTGAACAGCAATTTATACTACTTTTAAAGTTAACGTAAGATACTAAAAAATGTTCCTGCCTGAGTATCTCCGATAACCTTTTGGTTTGACTTATTAAAAATGTCCTAAAAGCTCAATAGTCATAAGCAGAGTACTATTCGCTCAAGTCAGAATGTATTGCTGAGTCTCTAACAATTCTGTTGAACTAGATGTGAAATCGTACAGAAATTCTTATCAAATTCTATAATTCTTATGAACTATATTGTATTTTGTAACAGTTGTAATGTCATATTTGTCATATGTGGATTTCTATTTGATAAGTAGTATTTTCGTAGAATTTGTAGGCAATTAATTATTTTATGTCATTTGCTATTTTTCTTAATATAATTTAGGTACAGATCTTGTCTCATGATAACAATACAGTCAAGTACTATAAATCTATCTATTTCAGTAGCAATTTCATTCACTTCATCTAATCCCGCCTTGATGTCTAGAACCGGAAGTCTGAAGACTTTAACTATATTGGATAACTCGAAAAACATCTGAATTATATCAGTTTTTAGATTTCTAGATGATAGATATGATATTACCTATTGGTTTTCCTTTCTAATACACTTCTAAAATCAAACTCAATGTGCAAAATGTGCAAATCTTAGAATTTATTCCAACCCGAATTTTTATCCTTAATCGGCATCAACGCTATCAATTGAATTTTCACAAAGCCATAATCTTCTAGAATTCTTTTAAAACCATATCCCTTAATTCTTCTAAATTGTCATTTCAAAAATTCCTTTATCAAACAAAAATCACAGGTACTTATCGAAAGAGTATGCTGAATTCTTCTAATTAAACTGACATTTTCTAAAGTAAACGTTTATTTTAATCTTCTTTTGTTATGTAATTATTTTTTATTTATTTAATATTAAAAATTTATTCAATAATTAAGATAATAGTACGCGTCGCTCTTATTATAAAAGTTAATCTTGACACATAACGGAAAAGTTAAAAAATTGACACATAACGGATTAAATTAAGTCTAGAATGGCATTCAAATAGAGATGTCTATTAATTTATAAAAATAAGTGCAACAAAAAATGTAAGTTATAATTATTTATAGATATTATAATTTGAAATATAGCGAATAACATCTAAATGTAAAAGTAATTGCTTATAAATCGTAAAAATCATCAATATATTAAGAAAATAAAATCTTACACTTTTATGTAGCAATCTTAAGATCATACTAAAACCTGCATAATACTCTTATGCTCAATTATTTATTTATCTCTAATATAAATATGTTCAAAACCAGAAAATAAGTAAGAGTAAACAAAAAAAAACAAATATACAAAAAGGTAAACATAATCGTAATTGAAAACCAAAACATAAGTGAAAAAACGTAAACAAAAATAAAACCCAAATTATAAACATATCTAAAATTACGACCGAAAATGGAAACGTAAATAAACAAACGCGTTAACAAAGACAAAAACATAGACACAAACAAAAACGTTTCGACATACGTACACACGTAAATCCAGCATTCGCTGCATAATTAAATCAAACATTTGTCTCCGAGTGCTTTACACATAGTCTCAAGATGTCGCACGTCCGACATAACGTACGTTACTTTTACAAAAGTCGTTGCGCATTGTGTATAGTATATTATGCGTTGTCCGCTTGGAACAATTGTCATTAACGCGGCGCATTGCCAAGAGGCCATCGTACGTGTGTCGAGGCATCTCGCCAACGCAAGAACTAATGATCTTAATTAACGTTTCGTAACGAAGGTCGGCTCTCTCGTTCTCGGTCGTCGTTGTGGTAGTCGCGCGACGTCATCGTCGCGCTCGATGCCGAGGGTGCCTTGTTTTCGTCGACACCGAAGACGCTCCGAGCACGGTAGTCGTCGTCTTTTTGCCCTCTCCGAGCCCTCGGCGATCGGCCTGCAATCATCCTCTCTCGTGCAACACAGTTGCCTTGCGTGGAGAGTGTAATAGTTCGTTCTTTAATTATAGTAATAATAATCTTTTTTGCTCGCGCCAGAAAAGATACATTTAACGGAGGAAATCCTACATTTTCTTACACTTTGCGGCACAATTTTTTTGCTGTTATATTGATTTCAAAACTTATATTTATTTTCGCTCCTTTGGCCGCCGTGCCATTTTGCAAATTATTTTTAATTTGCTTCCAAAAAGGCTACTTTTGCTTCCCTCCACGTAAGGTTTGGACTGTGGTAATCGCTCGGAATTGTTTAACAATTTTTGTAAGCCGCTTCTTGCGTAGAACAGGCTTCGCAAACGTTGTACATCCAGCGTATGATCGGCCCATTTTGATCTCATCGGCTAATAAAACGCATTTTTTTCACGACGCTTCGCTACGTATCTTTCTTTCGACCGCAAACACGCCGCAAAAAAGTCCGATTCATTTTGATCCCCGGTGCCGGCATTTGATGGTCTTTTTTTATGACTTTAAATGTATTTGTCCTTTTTTCATCCCGGTACAATTAGAATTTTTATTTCGTATTTAACATCAACTGACGGTTACTTGAACAAAAATTACGTGATTGCAATAAGATTAATAACGAGGAACTAAAGTACAACAGTGCGTCAGGTGACACTAGCACTGATTTATGAGCCGACATACGGCCAAGCGAGATATAAATTCAGAATCAAGATGCGCGAGTAATAAATCGCTAAGGCGTCGCCGGATCAAATAGTCCTATGGCTTTAAGACACAACACTGCAGGTTAATCGTGGATGGTTGTTAGAGAATTTAAACTCACTTAAGACAAAAAAGTATAAATAAATATAAATATATATATGTATATATATATTTGTTAATGCGATTATCTAAAATTACAATCGGAATTGAAATTAATGTGTGATCGTACATGTTTACTTTTGTTTTTTTTTTATTTTAATTATACGTACAATCTTCTTAATCTTACAGTATATAAGGATGTTTATGAAATATAATAATCACATTTCACTTTGTAGTTATATAATAATTTTAATCGCAATTTGAATGAGAATTTAACGGTTATAAACATCGTGTGTAAAATTTCATTAATTCGCAATATTTCAAATTAAATAAATCTATCTTAATTTCATTTATCATTTTATATTTTTTTTCACAATTACAATCATTTTTACATAATTCAATTTATAAAGTATTATTAAATTACTGTGTAGAATTTCTAATTGGAATGTTAAAATCTAATAATTTCAATAAATAAGAACAATTAATTACATTATTATTATATAATTTATAAATAAATTTATATTTATTTTATTATATAAAATTATATAAAAAACATTATATTATTACACTATATTCATTTAAAGACGAAATGTCTGATTACACCAATTTACATAATATCAATTGTGTAGACTAACATAAGAATAATCAACCGGTGACATTAGTTGATACGTTTCTAAATATTTACATAAAGATTTTTATCGTTTTATAAATTACATCATAGATTACATAAAACACATACCCAATTTAACTTATCTACGACAATACGAAAAATTTTACGATCTAGCGCTAATTAAACGTTATTACATTTTCATTTATATATTTTTTTAGTTAATTAAGAGTTTAAAATGGTAAATTAAGTTCATGTCTATTTCATGTTTAACAATATCACAACATTAAATTATATCTATATTTAATCATATATAAGCGTATAAGGAGACCATATTATACAAAATAAATCAATACAATTTTGATTTAACAATATTAAGAAAATAATGATTAAGTAAATAATAGTTCATAATTTTAATTTTGCTTGAAATATTTAAATATTCTTATAAAACTTAACACTTTATTAGATATAGCTATACTTTAAAAATACGTAAAATAAAATTTAATTTATAATAAAAAAATGTCACTTATATGATCAACGCTTGCTAATATGTCACTACACTGTAAAAACAAGTGTTCTGAAAGTGTTTTTTAAACGTTCCTATTTATTAAAGTGTAATTTAATACTAATATTTGTATACATCCAAATAGAACGTTTTAAACGTTTTTAAGAAATAACGCTTTTAAGTGTTCCAAAAAGCTTCAAAAACGTTTTCTACGGAACACTTCTTTTTACAGTGTATTCACGTTTATTTATTTCTATTATATAATATAAACTACAAATTCTATTTTACATATAAATTCTTACAAGTCATAAGTACTTATAATAGTTAATACATAAATTTATAAATTATTACATAAAAATAAAATATTATCATAACATGATTCACTTATCATCGATTAAGTTATAAATATGATTAGTGAACCATTTTTGATACGCAAATGTTTTACATTTATTTCACTTACTACTAAATACAAATTATGTCCAATATTTGTATTATACACATTATCTTATAAAATAGTTTGTATCACAATCAGGAATCATCTATAACTCGCAAATTTTCAAAATCATAAAAATAATTTCAGGACGGTTGGAAACCAAGTGGTGATGGACCCGATGCTGGTTTGCAAAAAGACCCGCCGGTTGAAGGGGAAGCTTGCCGATATCTGCCGCAACGAGCACACGTTGCTGAAAGAGATCACAAAAGGAATTCAAGTTGGTACGAGAGAGTGTCAACACCAATTTCGAAATCGTCGTTGGAACTGCACCACCGTTAGAAAGTCGTTACGAAAAATTTTGCTGCGAGGCAAGTATAATCACAATATCAACTATTTCGATCTCGATGTCGCAATTCCATAGGCGTGACATACGGTACGACATGACCACTGATGACCATCCGTAGGTGGTGCCAAAACGATCGCGAACGATCATCGTCGAATCCTCTGTCAGATCGGTCGATCCTCGTAAATCTGTTTGCACGATTTTGAATCTAGAATTGTTAGATCCGATACCGGTACAAATCGGTTCGACCTGTTATTTAATTTCGGTTACACCATATCCCACAAATTGTTAATTTCAACCACAGATCACTTTTTTTCGTCGAGATTACACGCACAAAACGTTCATAACCCTAATGAGTGTGTAGTTTTTTCGTCACGCCAAAGTAGTCCTTTCACGTTCGACGAATCAAGTATTTTCTTTCTGCGTCGGACAGTCCCAAACGGCAGTAACTTTCGGACACGTCACGGGGCCCGTCCATCCTTAAGGGTCCCTTTTCAGAAGCAAAAAGGACCCGTGGACGACAATGCACGCACCGCCGACAGATTACAAGGCGCTTCTCGTCGACATTAGGCGCACCGGATGTCGATTATACACTCCTCCGATATCCCGCGGGCAATTCGTTACGATTAAACGCCAGGGCACATCGCAGTCTCACAAATATTCCAACCTCGCAGAAAACCTCGGAAACCAAAACCAACCTCTTCCCCCACGAGACCCGTTCCAATTTAAAATCAATCTCTCGCTAATCATCCGGATTGCCTGGTTCGTCAAATCCAAACTCTCGTGTTCAAATCCAACGATCCAAAAGGGTCGTTCGAATGATAAGACGACCAAGCAAACGTCTCGGGTGTCTGAATCGACAGGTAGACGCCCCGAAGGAAATGTGGGAGCTGTTTCTCTTGAATGTGTACACCGTGGAATTCACGCGCGCGCGCGCTGAGAGTTTAAATACGTTGCGCGGAAGAAAACCGCTTCGGACTGGATGAACTCGAGGAATTGGCCACGTCTTAATGTAGATTAGATCAGCGAAGTGTGCAGGATGCCGAAATTCGGCCCCGCGGATGGGATTAGCCGGCCGCCTTATCTCAGGATTAAGGAGCTGCGAGAGTGAATGTTAATTCGGTACCAAATTGGCTGCTGATTTTCTCGCGGTCTTGTCGTTTTCACCGGATGGTTTCCAATTCGCTTGAACCGCCCGGGTATTAATTCCGACCGATCGAGCCCGATAACTAAATCGAGGACAGCATATCCAATAGGCCATGCCGCTGGTCAAATTCCGTTATCAGATCGGTACCTTCGGGTAGCTTGGCGGGTTGACGCCGTTGTCCAGATATTAGTAGCAATATGTTCCCTTAATCGAATCCGTCGTGACGGCCGTTCCCCATCCCAGTTCCATAATAGAAACACGGCTTGGAACGTCGCACGGTTCCGCTCGATTTTCCGCATTGTTCGACGGGTTGGTTTCGCGCCAGGACATCGATCGCGCCATCCACTTGGATACGAACAAACCACTTATCCCGGTGCCCGTCAAGCGAAAGGAACAATCAGTTACTACTGGTCCTTTTTACTCCGCTGAACTTTAAGGATTTCGGAATTACGCACGCTTTTCTGACTTGTCGATTAGATTTGATTTGTGTAATGTCGTTGGAAAATCACAACGGAACAAGATCGCGCGCGGCGAGCCGACATCGTCGGGAACGGGTTTGAATCGGCGTTCGATGGGTGTCCGATGGGATCGGCAGTTTCGGGACCGAGATAACGAGCCGGCGTCGAAATTCGTCAGTCATTTAAGCGTAATGGCTGATTTCATTTCAGGCAACAAACCCGGCATACCTCTCGAATCAACTGACAAAACAACGGAGTGTAATAATTGGCATTAATTAAAGCGTTCCATTTATCATAAATTAATGCGCTCACGTCGTTAACACCAGGACCGTAGATTATTGGCGCTGAAAAGAAACGACGAAAAACGAGTTGAAAAGTATTCCGAGTGATCAGTAGCCTCACACCATGAGGTCGCATGCCACAGGTTCGGCCGACCCACCAGATTACGTCTAATTTTGAAAAATGCTACGTCG
Organism: Psilanteris sp. ZL-2020; assembly: GCA_022817085.1. Taxonomy (NCBI): domain Eukaryota; kingdom Metazoa; phylum Arthropoda; class Insecta; order Hymenoptera; family Scelionidae; genus Psilanteris; species Psilanteris sp. ZL-2020. Next base: position 12,472 of record JABFQC010001111.1, on the reverse strand, counting down.
AGAGCGAACGTCGGGATGAAATATGGCTGCAGCTCGAATGAGCAGCTACTTTCGACCCAACTAAGACATTACGGCTTAAACATTTTTACTTACATTGTTGCATAAATTAACGCAAGTTTCACGCACACGGGCGCGCCGATTCGGAGATTCGCCCCGCTCGCCCACCCCTCCCGCAATCTCGTAATATAGACGATAACGTCTGGTTATGATTTCATCGATAGATCGTAAATTCTTGGCAGCATGCGCGTTGCACGTAGGGGGCTCCATAAATATGGCCAGACAAATGGCCGGCGTTCCCAGCTGGAACGGGTATTTATCACCGATTTGAAAACGAGAAACGCGAAATTTGCATTTCGTGTGTATCATTTCATGCGATAATGCTAATTCCGTTCGTTAAAATTGAATCCAACATCTGGACGTTTCGCTGCGGAATTCCAATCAAATGATAACTAACGGAAATTGAATTAGGTCTCGGTGGTCCCGCTGCATGGGAACCTTATCGTGCCCGAAACAACGAACCGGGTTAATTGGCGGGCTGAAACCCGGTTCAGCAACCAGGTTGAGACGCATTTTGGCCCGGGCTGAACGCCTACCGTGTCCCTTAAGAGGCCCGCGCGGAGAACCAAAAAACTCGTCCACGGGACAACCGGGTCACAATGGCCGGGGTACGTGCCTTTTGGGTGCCACCATTGTGGCCGTCACAATGATCCGGCCGGCTGACGAGTTCCATTTTTAAATATTAAGACATTGACGAGGAGAACCGGAATGAGGTTCGATGACAGGAGTGAAGTTGGTAAACGGTCATTTCTGGCGATACTTTCGGGCATTTGGTGTGCGAGTCGCCCACGGTGGGCGAGGACAGCTCACCGTGGGAAGTCCGGCCGACAAATATATGGCTTTTCGGGCCACCCGTTATCCGAACGAACGTATCCCTGGGTCAAACATGCCCGGGCTACTGGTTGAAATCGCGATCGTCGTCAGAAACGAGACACGAGACGAAAAGTCGTCGCTCGGGAACATTCGCGCGCGCGTCTGTGTGTGTGACTATTCACCATGTATATTAATACGCGCGCGTTTCTCAATTCTTTTCGACTCTCAGCTCCTCCTTCGCGCCGAGATCACGCTCGGTTTATCTCCCGAAAGACGAGGAAAATTCCTACCGAAACATGTATCACTGTCAGCACGTTCTATCTTAATTCCAGATTGCCGTATATTTATCGGACGACGTTTAATTTTTATGGCCGAGATGCGTCGATAGGATCAGGTAGTCCTTTACGTGTGGTCCCGCCGCGACGCGGACTTTTCCTTGGTTCCGACCGCTCCTGGCGTCCGGGGCCGGGGAATCCGCTCCGCGACGAACCGCCGACGAGCCGCGTTTGATTTGATTTGCCGTGACCGCGGATTAATTAATGGTCGCTGCTGGTCCGAGGAGAAAGTCCGGGTACGCCGCGGACCGTCGCACCTGTTCTCAGGCCGCATTAGCCCAGCGTTCAGCGGAGCAAACCGAGCTGTTTAATATTTCGCCGTGGAGGGAGTTCGAGCTGGCTCACGGCTATATGTAGAAATAAAGAGAACGGTTTACGCGTAATAAAAAAGCGTCGACGACGGTGGTCCTCCACACGCTCCATCGTCCTCCGTTTCAGCCGGCGATCGTCCGTCTCACTCGCACCCGCTCTTGCCATGCGAACGTTATCGGTAATAGGACAGCCGGTGAGTTAAATAAAATCGCCACTAAATCGGAGCTAATTATTTGGCAGTAAACGCGGCGGACCAGGCGGCTCGTAAAGCCACGATCGGAATATCTCACTCCGATATAGTATGCTCGGCAATCTCGAATAAACCCAAAAATGGGCGTAACACGTGAACCGCGGCGCAAACAAAGCGAATAAATCGAAGGATTATGTTAATAACGTCGGGACGATTCGCGGACGCGGCTTCGGGGTCGATTGGTTTGGCGCTAAAAGTCGCGCAGTTTACACGGGGTCGCGGGCAGATGTCGCCGGCGTCAAGGTCATCGGTGGTTGGCAAACAAATTGCCGGCCAATTACGGTCGCACGGTGTCGAACTGTTCGGCAACGTGTCCGACGCTTCCTATCGAACGGCGTGGTTACGAAAATGACTGGCGAACTTTTACTTAGCTGAAATTAAAATTCAATTTAAGCCATTAAGGTTAATTAGGTACCAGACGAAACCGCTGCGATTTATTGCCGTACCGTTCCCGCGTTATCTCGTCTCTAAAACTATTGGCAACTTCTTATACAATTCGACTGGTTTCGGTCAAAATGTGGATTCGTCGTTGAAACTAACCTGAATGATGTTGCGATTATACCTAATAAGGTGTAAACCTCTAAAAACCGTGGGTACCGGGAGCGGTGTGGCCCAAAAACATCCTCTTCCTACTGTAAAACGATTAGATATTCTAATGGATGTCGAGCTATCGACGCTTCTTTAATAAACTTGTTTTTTATCTCGTATATAAATTCAACTCGCCCGGACAAACCACGGAATTAATAAAGACGCGCCTCGGAGTAACGCAAGCGGTTGATAAATTTCCGCGCCGAGACGTGGCCCGGCGGTTGAATAGACGTTCGCAAGTATTGGATTGCAATACGCATGGGATCCTTCTTTGTTAATAAAGACCGATCTTTTCGCCCGACTTGTAATAAAATGCTATCATTAGTAAATGATTTAGAGGTACCGTTTTCGGGAATAATCTCGTCGGTCGTAATTTATGGAAACATTTGTATTTTAGAGATGTCTTCATTTGAAAGTTCTTAAGCGTTTCATTTACGAGTTGTAGATGCGAGATAATTGATTCTGAATGAAAGATACCTCCCGAGATATATTCTGTTGTGTAGCAACTGAATATAATATCCGAATACAAAACGCGGAAAAAAATTTCTTTTGTACATAATTATTACCCGAGCAAGTTCCAAATTGAGCACAAACAAAATCGAGGCGTGTGTGTGTGTGTTTTTTTGCGTCGCGCGCACCAATCGTGGCCGATTTTGTATCCTGGGAAATAAATTTGAAAAGATGATTCGGTCCATCAGTTATCGAGATAACTCGGGAATAAAGCACGTGAATTGTAATTTATGTAAATTGTTAACAAAAAAGTGGTATCGTCGACCGGAAATGCATAATCTGCGCAAATAAAGTAGGATCTTAATAGACCTTACGAAACCCCTTAAAGAAATAAAAATTAGTTTTAAGAAGCCAATTACTCGCAGGCATTTTCATTACCGATTTTGGACTTTCCGATCCAACTTAATCGATTTTTTCACGCGACCTCAAACCTATTCAACCCAGTTGAACCTTTAGCCTCTTCGTCCACGCCTAGTAATATTTTAATCGGGTTCGCTTTCTAATTAAGCGCTATCGTAGTACAAATTAGATCTCAAACTCGATTATAGAAGCAGAGATGAAATATAACCGTAATGGCACGAGCACGATCGTTTACGCGCTCGTAAAAAGAGAAGCTTCTGTGGGATTCAATGGGCTTCCCTTTTTGCTTGTCGAGTGCTGTACGAGTTGTTTTCCATCAGGGTCGTCACTACATTCAAATGTCAGTGATGCTTGAGCTGGACCTAACGGCGTAACAGATCTGTCCTCTGCCGATTGCTTCTCTTTTGCGGGAAGTTGAGACACACGGCACACCGACATAATAAGCGTACGGGACACTAAACTGTTTGCTGTTGTCAATTCTTTGTAAGAGAAACCGGTGTCGTCACCGCGCACCAACGTCGATAACCGATACGTCTCGATTTTTCAGCGACTATACCGATTTATCTTTATTTTGACGAAAATGACAGGAGAAGGTAAACATTTTTCCTTAACTTATGATTTAACTTATTTCAAAATACATTATTTACTAATTATATTCATTTTCCCGAATGATATCCCATTTAATATGTTCAAAACGTGCAATTTTTTCTCGCAAGTGCAATATCGAACTTTTATCAGTCTATTATTATAATGAAGTAATAAATGAAAAAGAAAAGAAAAAAATCTGGAATCACCAGCCGGTCTTTCATTATAAAATCTAACACCCGTCGTGGACGCAACTTGAAAAAGTGAAACCTAAAGGGATAAATCAACAGGGTATAATTAAGGCAACGCAATTTCCTAATAGTCGATCACAATATTGTGCCAAGAGACAAATTTCACGGCGCACTTTTTGCCACGGATTTATTACAATTTTGTTCCCGTCGTTTCGTTTGCTTCCAATTTGTAGACCGGCGTCGAAAGTAATATTTGCATAACTTTCTAATAGCACGATGCAGTGCATCTGTAGGACTCGGGCCAACTATATCGGCGTGTTATTGACGCATAATGATTGCGTTGAGGTCTGCGTATATATCACGACGGATTGTCAAGGTTTTCAATGTTGTTGGGACCCGTCACAATGGACCACGCGCTGAGAGGGTGCTAATAATATTTTGTGCGAACCCTTAGTAAAATTGTGCAATAACGACTGGAGTAGGCGGACGTGTCCAGACCCCCCACGAATTCGTGGCTCAAGTGACAAATTGACGACAGTCGTACCATTCGAAACACATTATTAATTACGCTGTTATATAAATTATTATCGCTCCGTGAAGTGGAATTGTAAAACACGAAAAACAAGTTGGCATAAAAAATTTAAATAGTCACTCCAATGGCTTCCATTATACGATTCGACCGTTTCTCAGCCTGTTTGGTTATAACGTCGTTATTTCGTAATGAGAACTCTTGCGCGGAACAAACCAAATTTTTTATCAACGACGAATTATTCGCCGAAACTTCGAAATATTCGAACGAATCGCGGTTGATAAAAAAATATCGTCGCAAAACGATGGATCATAGTTTTCAAATTTGTTCATTTAAATTTGAGCATAACTGCGTCTTTTAAATACGATCGCGCAACCACGAGCGACTCTTGCGCGGAACATTTTCCGTCGCCCGACTTGTGCGTAACGGTTTTTGTTCGGGTTTTTGTAAGTTTCGAATTGCGGAATAGAATGCGCGGCTAAATTCGTGTGACTCATCGCGAGCGCGCATAGTTTAATGCATTTACATTCAGTCGTTGGCATTGAAACGCGCACGCCAAAAAGGTTTATTACCGCATTTTTCCAGCGCAAACTGCGCGTGTAATTTTTTTCACGAGAAAGGTGTGCAAAAAATAAGAACAGATGTGTATTATGGTATTCTTTTATAATAAATGAGTCTATTTGAAATGTACGTGAAGGGAGGTGGAAAAAAAAGGAGCATAAATTGCGCTCTTCCTTTGTGTGTTTTTGCGCATGTTCCGTAGGACGGAAGAAAACATTTTTCAGCACAAAAGAATCTTTTAAACGATGAGTTACTCGACGAAGAGGCTCGCGCAGTTTATAATTGTCCGCAATTTCGTCGACGGTCATTAAGAAAGTGGCCGACGGGAAAACACACGCACACGCAACGCACGCACACGATCGCGCGCGCGCGCGCGTGACGCGCGCTCAGCACAATGAGCGCAAACAAGCCGCGAGCAAAAAAACACGCTTGCCGGTAGGCGCGTATTAGTTAGCACCGGGTTCGCGAGAGGACAAACACTTAGCGTATGCTCGCTAATTCGCTCTCGACCTGCTGCGATGATCGTACGAATACAGGCGCGCGAAATCGCCGCCTGATGATGCTGTATGGTTTGCGGATTGCGATTATTCGTCTGGCCGTTGTCGACGAGTGTTTGACCAGTCCACCGAATGCACTTCCGGTTGGAAAACGACGAAAAACTTATGCGAGATGTTGGCGTTCGAAAGTGTACCGAATTCCAACGGTTCGTCGGCTTTCTATTTATATATGGTTTACGTTTGCGCTAAAACCACGGGCAAATACGATTATGAAGATTGGTTTTTATCAATCACAAAAGAAAGTCTGAATTTTGCTGTGACTTTATGAAAGATGCACGGATTATGTTGGGTGCACCGAGGTTGTATTTTATCGGCGTTGGTTGATGCGGTTTCGTACATTAGTGTGCGTGTTATTGATAAACCGTGAAATTGGTTTTATTTGTTGTTGGAAATTGGGTGCGCGGGATTTTATGGAGACGATTTCATTGGGTTTATATTTGGTCGTCGGCTTTGACGTTAATGCATTGTAAATTTTGTTTATTTTAAAGCGGGTTGTTTTATGCTATATTTTGTTGGCAACATTGTCATTGCAGTGACATATTTAGAGTTAAACGTCATTCAAAATGCGGTGTAGTTGATTTTAGTTTTAAATTATAAATAAATAAATAAATTAATAATAAATAAATTATTTTAGTTTTTAATTTGTCAATTTAAATTAACAAATGCCTGTTTATTTATGTTTTTATAATTAAAATTTATATATTGTTTGTAGAGTTTATAATGTTATATATAATGTGATAAAATGTGCATCTAATGGTTGATATAATTATTAATAACAGGTATTTAAAAATGTTCATATATGTACATTATTTGTATATACTTTAGGAAAAGTATGCAAATATTTTAACTTAATGTACAAACGGACACTAGTATTAACTTAGTTTGTAGGGTATTACAATCATTTTTGTGCATTATTCCGCATTATTTACGAAATTTATGGATAGTTTTCTAACGCCGACTTTAAAACACACCATCTTTAATGATCGTAACACAAACGCTTTATGTAATTATGTCTAAACAAAACTTTTATTTATACGTAAAACAAAAAGCTACTCGTATACCTACAGTAGCGTACAACAATTCGTTTAAAATATTACACAACAGATTCATTAATAACACGTTAAAAAGGTCGAAAAAACATCAACATAAACATCGAAGCATCACTCAATTTAAACAAAACAAAATTGTCCTTCGTGTTTTGTTATTATTTACATCAATAACCGCAATGAATTAAAAACCAAACATAACACTGCAAACGTAAACAAAACTCGAAATGCTTCGCCTGGCGCATTTTCGACGAAATCGCAGTAACATTTCTCGCTATCCTCTTACAATGTTGCTTACCGTTTCTCGCGCATACAAGTACGGCATTAATTACCCCGAACTTGGTACAGTTGAAAATTCAACTGGCACGAAGCATCGCATTAATCTCATTATATCGGGCGATCTTTTTTCTCGAGCTTACATGAAAAGCAAATGATGTTTATTTTTAAAAGCAACATAAAGATTGCAAAATTAATGGACGAATCCGCGCAGATACTGATATCAATGACGCAATAAGATAAAAGCATGGTGGAATGCTGGAAAAAGGCGAGGTTCCGCCGCAATTGGTAATTCGCCGTAGATTTTTGTCGAGCGTTCCCGGCATTCATACGTCCTCGCGCGGTATTTATTGGAAACGACCGTGGACGACCGAGTTCACGATCGGATGTGTATACTCTGGAATACTTGAAAGCCCCCGGCCCACTCCTCATTGAATATCCCTTGGCTTATTTACGGGTATCCAACATCGGGATTTATACGCCGCACCTTGCAACAGGTTCTTTCTTTTTTGTCTTGCTTGTTTTGTCATTCCTCCTTCAACGTTACATTTTCACGAATGTTCCTTTAATCATATCTATCGTTTACACGAGTCTATACTTTCATTAATTAAAGGCCCTGCAAACTCTTTCGTCGTTCCACTCGCGGCAAAAGTTCGGAATCGTTCGCATTCCCGGACTGGAGAAAAATGTTGCGCAACTAGCGCAAGCGAATACAAAGTAAATTGCGCTTCATAACATTATGACGTAAACAGCGACGAAGAATTATCCAATCGAAACATCACTTGGTGTCACTTTTTGTCGGCATTCCAGCAATCGGAATGAATATTCGAAGTATTCACGAACTGAAATCGATCGCAGATTAGGATCGTAATTGCGACGCTGTCATCGGTAGACAATACGAAAATAGGAATAACATCATCGGTTTACAAGGAAGCAGATAAAATAACCAGATGACATCCTTAGATACCCCAAGAAGAGAAAAATCCTTCAAAAAGCCTTGCTACATTTTCACACTGAAGCAATCGGTAATTTGACGTTCGATCGTTTAGCAGTTAATATGCCGATCTAGCCGATCAAACGCAAATTCCAGGTAATCAAAGAATCAGAGATCACCCAAACTGAAAAATTTTCGTTAATTCGTCGATCGATTTGTATCGTCGAATGTTTACCGATTTCATATCCTAAGCGTCAACTCATTTAAAAGACAAAGCCACGAAATAATGACGATTTCCATCGAAAGTAGGCAAGCACGTGACAAATCGTTTATTGTAAATTACACGCGAGTTTAGAACTGACTGTCCAATAAACTTGTGTTTATTACACGGACTGCCGGGCAGTCGCGTTGATTAATGTCAATCGGCAAAAGTTATGCACGGACGATCGATCGGAAATAGATTTGCGTAATGCGGTTTGCGTCGATCTGTTACGTACGAAGCAGCGTATCTGTGCGATTACCGCCGCGCGGTAACATCTCCAAACAAATCACCTAGCAGCGCGGCGATCGTATCTACGTCGGCGCATAAAATGCACGACATAACCCACAATGCCCGATACATAGCCATAATTATGTCCTTACATAATGCGCCCGATCGATTAATCACCGACTGATTTATGAGGCCCTTGTTAACACAAAGTGTGCGCGCAAGCGCGATTTCATAAATCAGCCGCGTACAGCGTTAGAATATCACCGAGGTTGGAATGCCGCAGTCGCGCAAGTGTCTTTTGTGTAATATTCTTTTCTCAGGCCGTATACTTTCCCTCGTTGACGTATCGATACGACCGGTTGAAAGCTTTTTCAAATTGTGTGATTTATACATACCGCTGATCGACGTTCAAATGAATAGTTTTGTGTCGATCGGCAAGGAGATCTGTTAATGAAAAATAAAACATGTATTACTGGACTTTTATTAAGAACTGTAGTCACGGTTCAATCAAGAATCAGGAAGATAAAATAATAATCATTTGTCTCCAGACCACATACAAAGAAAACATTTTGCGTGATCGGTATTTGAATCGAGTGCATGTCTTGTTTCTGATAGAACGACCTTTAAGAAATCGGCAGTCCTGCAGGTGAAATAATATGTTAATTTAGATTACCACATCATTAGATTACGACTGGTATACTATCGAAATTGAAATTACTTCTTTCTCGAGCCGTAAATGCATGAAGACGACGTCAAACCATTCGATCGTCAAATTATTGAACTCGATCGGCGGTAGATCGGTTGCTGATCCTTATCGTCAAATTGGAGATAAAAAAGCGCACGTTCAAAACGGAAATACAATACAAATTGCGAATGCAGTTGAAGAATAATCCTCAGGAATGTTGATAATTGGTGAGACCGTCATGGCATGACACGAAGTAGCACCTCCAGGAGGAGATTCCAGTGAACGTCCGAGATCATCGCTTGTCTCAGAATCCATCTTGTTTAATTGATCTCCGGTGATTTATACCGTTTCTCGGAGCCCCGCGTGGCACGTTCCTTCGGCGCCAATGCACTATCATCATCCTCGATTCGTTTCCAACTTACGGCGGTATAATTTCAAACCATAGTTCCCAACTTTGCATTGCAGATTCTCACTTCCGCTTCTTAGCAATAATAGCCTGCAACCTTGTCTGTTCCTGTGTACAGATTCGAAGGCTCACGATCACATAGTGATGTACAGTTATATCAAAAAGTCCGATTAAAATTGTCAAATTATCATTATAACAATAAATCAATCGTATTTTGGAAAGTTTTTTTATAGAAGTAGAAATGTAAGTTAATTAATATTTATCGTATTAATGGCAATGTTTAAAAAATACACACTATATAACCATCATTTTATTTAGAATTTAAATACATCCAGATTCATCTAGAAATACACAAATGCGTAATGCATTGGAAATCATAAATTTGATAATTAGCAATATGCCAGTTTTGTCCTCAAATTAATTGTACTCAATGGTATCAAATACGAAAATAGATAATAGATAATAAATATAAAAGAAATGCACAAAACTATAAGTAAAATCTTTTTTTTAATAATTTGTTAAACATAATTTAACTATTATTTATTATTCACAATTATCTGCATTCATTTTACTTTTATACGTAATATCGTAAAATTTTTGATTATTTTTTTCAGACACATTCTATAACTCAGTTTTGATACTTGTTATTTCAGTCAACATTGTCAAAGTGTACAATGTCTAACCATAATTGTAAATAGTGTATCATAAAGACATGTCGATCTAATCTTCAAAAATAACAATTATTATCATTAATAATATTGATTAAGAATTGTTATTGTTATGAATAATAACAATAAATGTTATACGTTCATTCGATATTTCATGAAAATCTTAAACTAAAAATCCTCTATTAAAGCACCTTTTTCTCAGTGTAAAATTGCACATTTACGAAATACTTTATTGAACTCGCATACTTAATAAATAAATCGAACAAACTACATTTAACAAAACTAACTTCTTTAATTGCACTACATAATTTCTGTGCGTGCAATACAAAAGTCACGGACTTGAATTAGTGCGGCTGTTTACCTAATAACGTACGTAAATTTTTTTAACGTGAATTTACGATCGAAGCGAACGCCACGTACAGCTGAATATCCGGCTGCAGTTTAAAAATCATATCGATCTTGAAAAGCGCAGTTCAATATCTTAAGCAGGCATCGGCAAAAAATGTCGCTGAATCGATCCACATAGCGCAGCCTGATATCGGCTAATGCGACAGATAAAGACAAAAAATTCGATAATGGATAAGAGGTGGACGTCGAGGAGCCGAGCCGAGGGAAAAAAGAAAAATTTCGCAAATGATTCGAAGATCCGATGATTCCGTCATGTTGAAGGTCCGCGAAGTCTTCCAGCGAAGCTCCGGTCCCGGCAGCAACATCGGCAGCAATCCGTTCGCTCTCGAACGAGCCGATATCAGATCGTTCGTATAAAACTATCGTATCGTTTAAATACGCACTGAAAGGTGAGGCGATGCATCAGAAGATACGCGGGCGGTGGCAGCCTCGGTCCGTCGGTCTGTTCGTCCGTCCGTCGATCCGCGCGGAAGATATACCCGACTGGAATCCATGGGAACCGCAGACAGCTCAAGCTTAAAGCATAACCCCTTCTCTAGCGTGGTCCTTCCTCTCGCAACGTGGTTCACCATTGCGCGCCACGTATCCTGCGACCAAAGTCCGCGCTCTTGAATCCACGAGAATCATCGGCCGAGCCGTCGCGATCGTTATGCTCGACTACTTAAATGCCGATTTCGCATTCAGCGTTTCGCTCATAAAGCGGTCGCGCTTTTACAACGCTGGATAATTAATCGTCTAATGCTTAACCCCTGACTTTGTTTCGCAAACAACCAGGCCGCGATGTTGGTTCGCCATCCAGAACTCGTTCGCGCGTCTCTTTCTATTTGACATAAATCAATAACCATTTAATACCAACAAAACGCTCCGTCGATAATTCTAAAGGAAGAGACTCTCGGCTGCGAATCAATTAATCATGCATTCAGCGTGCGTTGATTTGTACACGTGATTTATATTAATCGTGCCTCATAAGGAGCCATTCATTTTGCATTCTAAAGATCCCCGCCTCGCGTCCAAACTTATTCATACTAATTCGCTACCTACGATCCCATGATATTTGCATCCAAAACGAAATTCAAGGCCGCGCGGAGTTTCATAGTGCTCCTGATCTTGACTGATGGCGTTCGTCCATGGTCCCATCGCTTGTCGTTGTCAGCGCGCGATCTGCGCGGTTCAAGTAATTGCGCTGGCGTTGGCATAAAGTTGGCGAAAAACCGGTACTTATGTGCCTGGCGATTCTCGTTTCCCGTGATCCGATCGCACCGTAACGCTGCAGACTGATGAGTCTGAGAGAGGGAGTGCTGCACACACACGCGCGCGCATTGGTACAAAAGGCGATTTCTTTGTCTCCCACGTGAAGTCTCACATGTCCTAATAAGGACCTATAATTGGAGTGGCATTCCACGTTATGAGTTAATTCCAGTGCCGATCAAGACGTTCGTTAATTTTAAGGTTAAACTTTCACACCTTTCAAACCATTAGGATTGCGCGATACCTTTCGGGTGGTCCAAGTGCTAATTAACTAACTGGTTCACAAATGTAATTAAATGATACCATGGATTAACTTGGGTAATTTATATTGCTATTTGGACTTTTATACCTATATATTATTCAGCATCATAGCACCTAAATTTCCTATGGTCCTTATCCAGATAGGTCCATATCATCACCATCCTGGGACGGTATTCTCTAACTGATTGGTACTGATTCAATTGAAATCTGAACGTTGTCTCAATCATTATACAGCAAGGAGTATTTTCAGATTTTAATTGAATCGGTCCAATCAATTAGAGAATACGGTCCTTGGTCCCCTAATAAGTTACTAACGCAGATAACTACTTCCGACAATCAAAGTCAGTCCCACTTCAATGTCCAACTTATTCCAGGACCCATTGATCCCCGTCGGCCCATGAA
>JABFQC010001110.1:0-21022 GCA_022817085.1 Psilanteris sp. ZL-2020 | reverse complement strand
CAACAAATCATGCAAACAAGTATTATAAAGAATACATATAATAGATATCATTTGCTTTAGAATTGTATAGCGACGTTTTTTGTACCCAAAATACGTATTTGCGTCTGAACTCGAACTATTAATATATTATTTATACATTTAGCCGAGAATTATGCGAAGGAAGCTCCAAGTAAACTCCAATTTATGAGTTGTCTTGAAAATAGAGCATCGTCATGTGCTGCTATTGAGTTTGACATCGATTTCGCAGAATCAAGTAATCCTGCAATTTGTATTTATTTCCCGACGACTACTTTTTTCGTTGGCGTAACGATGAAAAATTCCATCCGACACCCTGTTGGTATTCGATCCTCTTGAAAAAATTCTTTAGACTAAATTCCATGAGAACCCCACAATTTCTGCCTTGCTCCTGTAGTTTCATCATTCTGAGCCTTCGAAATATCATATCAGCTCAAGCTTCGTTGTGGCTTGCATAGTTCACATAATTTACATCAATTACACATCGTTCTTTAACATCAATTTTTTGAAATAACCTTTAGATTTATTGTTAATCTATTATAAATTGTAACACTCGGTCGTTTCAAGTTGCCTCGCGCGCTAATGCGGCGTTATATTTTTTACCACTATAATTATGTGAACAATTTATAAGGCAGCGACAGAAATTTCGTATGACGCAGAAGAGCAATCCGAAAACGCGTGTCGTCCACCATGTTCGCCATTTACATTTCCATCTTTACCAGTTCCCTTCGACTGTCATCTTCTCATTTCAACATGCGGGCATCCTATTATGCAATTAGAGAACCAAGTTCCGAATATTCCAAGGGAGCCAAAACCCAAGGTATATCGCTATCGGACATGACAGGACACGGTCGTCCGACACACCCTTTCTTCGTTCAAATTCGTAGAACCCCGATGATCCACCCATCTGGACCATTTGCTTATCTCAAAAACAATGTCGTGGCTCGTGCCACGAACTATTTCGAATTTCTTTGGCATCTTCAAGAATAGGGGTCATTATCTTTCCGTATGACGAAGACATTCGGGTTCTTCGAGGGAGTCTAAAATGAAGAAAGGGTGCTTTAAAAAATCATTCCATAACAACGTGAGACGTAAAGCGTGTGTGTAATTTGATTAAGTATAATTCAAGTGTAATTTTTATGTTAACTTTTTATATAATGCAAGTTACGACAAAATGTACAAAATGAATAATTTATTTATTTTAAGAATACTTGAAATAGATTATTATACTTTGCATGTAAATTCAATATTGTTTATTATTTTTTAATTTAACGTTAGACATATGCATTTAAGTTTTATGTAAGGGGAAAAGAGCAAATACTGTATATTCATCTATTTTACAGCACACGCAGAAACATAATCAAATAATAATTACTGAAAATTCAGTAAATATTATTAAAAACAAAGTAACTCACTGACAAAACAAAATTTCAGTTACAAATTACGGAAATTTTCAGTAATCATTAATAAATGTTTGTAAATATATACCAAAAATTCATCAATGTTTACAATAAAAATACAGTACTTTTTGTTTTGTCCGTGAGTTATTGTGTTTTTAATAATATTTATTAAACTTTTAGTCATTTAATAATAAGTCATGATATAATATAAATTTGAGTATAAAAATTCAAAATTTTAATAAAATAATAAAATAATAAATAAAATTATAAATAATAAAATAAAATTTTTTTATAATGTTATTGTCATACATATACGAACACTATATACTGTATATGCAGTTTCGGAAAATTATACAACATGCTGTATTATCTGTTTGCACATAACGTGTTGTGTAATTTTACACATTATTTGTACACATTTTATGTTTAACAAAATGACACAAATTATATAAAAATACATTGCTTTAATTTTTTTTCGTTCGAAATTGTATTCTTCATCTTGTTTTTTTTTTCTTTTAATGAACCAAAACAAATTTAATTAATTCAATTAGTCCACAAATTATGCCAAATGATTTCCATGTGTTCGAATGGCGAAACGGCTTGGTCGGTTAGTTTCAGCATAAATGTTCAAGCGGAAGATAGCTTGAATCTTAAGGTCTAGGATTTGGAGTGTCCGATAACCGCTTCGAGTAACTTCACGTATCTTGTATGAGAACGAGAAAAGGGATGGTTTGAAACAGAGCGTCCCTTCTATTAAATCAGTATATAAGACCAGAAGGGTGAAACTCATATCTAAATATAACAACATACACAGTACCTCGCTACTTATATGAAAGTCGAACAACATTCACAATCTAAAAGATATACACGTCTAGTATTGCGAGTGCAAGTAAGTCAAACTATTGCGACTTATTATTATTATTATTTTTTAAATCTCTGTCTGTATATAGATATAGCTATCGCGCAAACGCAACGGAATTTAATTTGGTTCTAACGCGATATTAGATTTAACCAAATATCCATTAAAGGAAATTGTGAATATCATCTTTCTATGAGCCGATGAAACAAGTATTTGTCAGATGAGTTACGCAGTCTCGTAAACTGTTTCCTTCCCTTTATCACCTCCTTTACGCGCGGTTTCTCATCTTCTTCGGCATTCAATTTATAATAACTGGCAGCCGGTGATTTCGACGTCTTTCCTTCGCTCTCCCGACCCCAACCTCGGAGAATTTCAAGCGGCGAAGTTACCTTGACGCGTTTATGCAGAAAATGGCTTTTTACCCTTAAATGTATTCCCGTTTATACGTTTATTTAGATACAAATGTCAAGCGTACCTCGACAAATTGCACCGCTGAAATTAATAGCGTCTATTTTATCGCTAACGAAATTGCTTATAAGCGATTATATTGCGCAAATTCATGATTGTATTCGATCCGTGAGCCGCAGCACGGAATGCCCCCCAAAACATTATCTTAATTTCATCTTGAATGACACATGTGCTTACATATTGAATCTAAATCATCGACGGCGTATCTATATCTCCGGGTTGCTCGCCGGCGAGTGGATTTAGCGAGAGAAAAACAAGCGAAGTTTGGTGTGGACATTGGCCAACGCGGGGCTCCCTAAAAGAAACATAAATAAGACAAATAGGGCGATCGACAATAGAAAATATCGAATGTACCGAATGCTTCCATAAATCGGAGGGTGGACGGAGGTTAGAGCGAACCGAGCGATCTTTTTATGTTCCAACGCGCTCCCTTTCGCCCGACCCATAGCCAATATCCGCGACCATTTCCCGTGGACGTTTCAACTGTGGTTTGACTTTGATATAGAAACTGCTATCCGTATACATGACGTAAATAAATACTCGCGCGGCCGCGCAAGTGTGCGCGTGCTCGCGCGCCGTATATGTAAAGGACATTTTGGGCGGAACGTTTAGGACAAGACTTACGGTCGCTGGCTCCAACTAAATGGATTAATTGTTTGCGCACGCCGGACGTTAAGTGGCTACTATTCATGAACATTTTGGCTCACATATATACATATGCATGCACGTAACTCCAAGTCTTCGTTTCGTGTTTTTTTTTCTCTCTCTCGTTTCCTCCGCTCCGCGTACGCTCGGAACAACATCAATTACGGCGCCCGTCAATACACCCTCGCAAAAATTGAATTAAAATATTGTCGCGCGCTATTTGCTTAAGCGTAACCACAAGTATATACGTCGACTCGGCAAAGTCCGGGCAACGCGTGAATAAAGCGCCCCGCCGCCGCAAAATCAGACAACCAACGAAGCGTTGTTCTTCACAAGTTAGTTCTTGCGCGACTTCATCCGTTTCGAACTAAGACCGTTTTACTTCGCGCCGTCCTTGTTACAGCGGCGCGCTATCTTGGTGAACATTTTTGTAGCGAATAGACGTAGACGTAAGATGTGTACGGTGCAAGTATTAATGGTTGGATAACGAAACACGCAGCGGCATAACAGCGACAAAGGGGTTCGCAAACATAGCCGAACGTTTGCACAGCGCTGTCGCGTGGGCACGAGTGTGTAGAAGGGGTTTGGAAAAGGGTTTGAAATGGGGCGAATTCCCAGGTTTACGTTTACAACCTTAACTACAAATTCGACGAAGTTACCGAGGCATGAGAGGGAGGATTGTGTCTCGCAAGAGTGGTTAGGTGCGTGTAGAAACCAACCTCTTCTCTCTTTCAGTTGTTAAGAAGTCCCTCTGGGCTAATTTGCCCCCTCTCCCCCTCCCCCTCCTCGTTCTCGTGTCTCGATTCATTTCCATCGTCTTCAGACGACTTCCACGTTTCTGTCGTTTTGCTTTCTTCCACGTATGCCGAGGTGTTCTGCGACGGTTAATGAAACCCGGAATGCTTAAATACCTTCGCATCCTCGAGATGTGCGCAATTCCCTCAATAACGTTATTTTGACTTTTTTGTTTTTTTTTACGCGCGCGTTATCGTTTTGCGACGCGCGATGAATGCTGCGCGCGACTTTTGACCGTGGCAAATAAACAAATTTTGCGTTCTCCGGGGTGCTTAATAAACGATTCGCTTCATAAAAACGTAACGCTAAGGCGCACTTCGAAACAAGAAAATGAATGAACAAGCGCGCCGTGCCGTTTCGACGTGCGGGTTGCTAACAATGCAGCAGTGGCCGAAATTATTTATAACGGTCGTTAATTAAGGGGAAAACGCGAGAAACGTTACGTTACTGTCGGGGGACGAAGTATCCACAGGGATGGATGTAGATGAAAAGAGAGGCAAAGAGGAGGGAGCGACGAGGAGAAAAGTGTCCCGGAATTTCGTTTGGCTGTGCTTCTTATCGGCTGATATAACAGCACAACAGTAACTGGATTATTAGCATTTTACAGTGAGCGCGTTCGCCTAATCGATCAGTTTGCCGGTTATTTCGCGCGCTGCTAAAAATTAAGATTGAAACGCAGTTGTTTGGAGGTCTTTATGTAACGCCGCGTTAATTGTTTTATTCAGCATTAAAATTAATATGGGTTGTAAGAATCCCTGACGTTTGCAATCTACCCAGCACATATTTGTGCTTTTTTATGTTAACGGCTGTTCTGATATATTTGGATAACTTTTGTAATTCAGTCCCTGAAGATCCTCGTGCAAGCTCAGTCAGCACACGATCTCATAAAAAGTGTCGTGCGTTGTTGAAGAAACATCCCCATTTCTAGCTATGAGAGCTGGAAGCACGGTGCCTTGAGTGGGTAAACTTTGAGATAAATGTGACACCTTTTATCGTCTATATAATAAATACCGTCTCTTCATCTATAAAACAAACGACCCGACAGACCCTCCACTCTCCACTGCTTCTCCTACTTTTAGTCATATTTAGACGGACCATACCACTTTTATAAAGAAAAGAAAAAAATTCTACAAGTAATTTGCACAAAGAAGTGACCTTTTTTTTATTTTTTATTTTTCTTTGAGGAACAGAATACCTTGTAACATTAGCGATATATTTCACTGCATCTTAAACGAAATGTAATTGTTTTTGTGAAAACAATAAAGCTTTTTTAATAAATGTTTTGGCATGAAACATGAATAAAAATATCGCGTTAACTCAAAAAAAATTATCTATAAATTTAAAATCGAAATAATAAAACTAAAAACATACATTCAATTGATTTCGTGAACACTTAAATCAAACATGTAATATAAATAAAATTATAAAATAGCATATGAAAGGTAAGACGCAGGATAAAATAAGATATTGAATTTATATAAAAATGGTTTAGTTTTAAAATTGTCAAAATATGTTGGATCTACAACGAGAGGTGTGTGTTGATTGTATACAGTTTTAGACATATCGTGTTTATAAACACAAGGTTATTTTTACGTAGAATTCGATTGTCTTCATTCAAACAAATTCATCATTTTTTTACAAAGGTTCTGTGTTAAATCAACAACGCATAGTCAACAAGGTCATTTTATGTTGGATTTATATCATTATTTTTTCTAGCGTAAGTTATTTAATATATAATTATAATACTAAGGTTATATTGTATATTTTATTTTATTTACTGTATATTATGTGCAAATGGAACACAAACAGTTTTAATCAACTTTGTATTAGAAATACATCGTTTATTTGCTATGACAAGGCATAATCGTTTTCATAACATAAGATTAACACAATCTACATAGAATAATTAACGAAAAAAATAGACAAAAATCAAATAACGGTCAAGTTCTTGGCTAGTTAGTAACATTAACAATTTTTAACTTTAATAATAATTTAGTATCTCAAATAAATTTTTAAATTAAATTGCACAAAAAATATTTCTTATCGTAATTAAATTATAACTAAACTATTACACCCCTTGTACGTATTGATATAATGAATCGGTTTTAATAGTGACATTATCTATTCGTGGTATCGCTCCAGTAAATTAGGATTCTGTATAAATAAATGTTTTACGTATTAATTATAAGCATTGTTAATTATAAATGTTTCATTTTACGTGTCATTACTAATATTAATGGTTATGAAAGACGTTATACGGATAATTATGCGGAATTGTTTGGTATGCAAGATCGCTTGTCGCTAAAGTGTGTGGTTTGATAGTACATAAGTTATGTATTTTCTAAATTACCTTGTCTGCCTTTTGCAGTCAGTGTCTCCACCCCTCTATTTATCTCAACATTCTAATTATCATTAGTGCTGAGCGGACGGATGTCTCGTAATGTACCACCGTATTTCTCATCCTTTCGACCCTATTGCATTCTCACTCAGCCTCTCTTGAATTTAGGTTTCTTCGTAGCGAGCGGCAGATATTGCTTGCAAGGCGCCATACTAATGATCTGACTCCTTCCACTCTCTAAAATGACGGATGATTTAAATTTAAATTATGTGCAAGTGCATATGAGCACTTGTGTCGTAGTAGTTAAGCCGCAAGAGTATTAATCAAACAAGAGGTCTCGTGAAAGCACGGAGAACAAATTACAATTAGTTTCGAGTTCAAATGTTTTGGTCGTTTCAACGATTTATTTTACTAGATAATTTTTTCTTTAACTCAATTGTCACTTGTACTTTGATTTATTGCAATGAATCATTCGAATACACTATAGATTAATATGTTTACATATTAATATGTATATGTATATATGTCAGCTAATGTTGTATTATATTATAATTATGTTTCTCATTTAATGTACGAATATTAAATCACGTAAGATAAGAGGGAGAAAATGTCAGTCAGAAATAGTGGATGAGATATTATATAGAATTTTGTTTAATAAATTGTTTAAAGTAAGTTAACTATAATTCGAGAAATTAT
The DNA here is from genome assembly GCA_022817085.1 of Psilanteris sp. ZL-2020. Lineage (NCBI taxonomy): Eukaryota > Metazoa > Arthropoda > Insecta > Hymenoptera > Scelionidae > Psilanteris > Psilanteris sp. ZL-2020. The sequence goes on along the minus strand of JABFQC010001110.1, from coordinate 13,806 downwards.
TTGACGGTATTTTGGCTTGTTTTTGTATCTCAATTTCAGGATTACATTTTTGATTGCTATAATTATATCTCGAAATGAATCACCGCGTAATAACCCGAACACAAAACTTAATTTGTAAATGAGAGTTCGGAACAACGATTTGTACAGAGTGCTAGGCAATGAATCTTTTTTTTATTTTCTTAACTTGTAAATGAATCGCGTAAATTTCAAGGAACTCTGAGCCGTAAATGTTGAAATTTTTAATGGGTACATCACTGGCCTGTCGCGTGAAATTTTAATAAATGTGGTGCTCCAACGGGTTAAATAAGTTAGGTAAGTCGAGAGTCGGCAGTGGCGCCAAGAGAACGAGAGAAATATTAAACAGTCTTGTTTTCCCGTAAATCAGTTAGAAATTTCTCGCGACTGAAGGGGACTAGTCCACAAGAGGGTTGCGAATTTGAGAGATACAGAGCAGCAAACCCCTTTGGATTCGTAATGATCGCAACCCGTCATATCTGTCGATAGTGAATTTGTCACTCGCTTTGTATTTTTTTCACGATAACATTGTTAGATTTCTTATTTGACGAATATTTTAAAACACCTAGTATATTCCTGAATATTGTTTATATATAAGTCGTGTATGCAAAGTTTATCTTAAACGTTTTAATACATAATTATTAAACAAACTTATTTTCTATCCAACCTTTGATATTGAAAAGCCTTGCGCGATGTGAATTATTTTCACTGTTCATTCTGTTCCAATCAGATAAAAAATTCGGAATAATACTGTGATAATCAATCTCTTTTAACTGTCTTGGTACAGTCTTGGTTTTTTGGGGATTAGTTGATGAAAGAACAGAGGGAAATTTTGTACGGATCAACTGTTGTCGAGGCAGGCGGAGGCCGGTAGAAGAAAATGACGAGTCTTAAATTTGTCATTGCGAATCTTTTAATATATTTGTCGAGTTGACAAAATTTCTTTGAGGCTTTCAATTTAACGACGTGTAAAATAAATTCCATTCATCGCGGCAGATATTTGTCGTGAATGACTTTAAAAATTAATTTATATACGCTCATATACGATTATTATAATAAGTCAAAACAAGCGAGAATTGCGCGTTATTCCAGTAAACATCTATTGTTTTAAATTTGCATTATTTGATATAGTAACCTATCAATGGTTGTTGAAAAATGCAGATTTCAAAAGGCAAAAGAAGTATATTCAGTGACGTATCCGATGGCGACAGTGGAATATAATGCAATCGTCTGTGGAGCGCTTCAATCCTTTGTTGCCTTGGTAAAAGGGGTCGTTATCATTAACTGAGGGGTGCACTTTGTAAAAGCATCTATTGATGGATTGAATTTGCACAGTCAATTGACATGACAGATATGTCTTCGGAATTGTATTTTTCAAAAATGCACTGAATTTTTTTAATGACGTAATATCTTGTAGTTTATTTCCTGCCATCGGCCAGTTATTGTATTCTCCTCCAATTAATGTCGACGGTCCAAAATACTTTGATTAAATTCATGCACATTAGTCGAAATGCGGACATTGTAACATCCTGATGCCATCGCAAAATCAATAGCGGTATTGAAAAGAATGCTTCGATTATAATTTGTTAATTAATTAAAAAGAGTTTGCTCGGTAAGTTTAACAAAACTTACGGTCAATTATTTTTATGTGGTCAGAAACTCTTGATAAAGTTTTCTATAACCTATGAATAGTTTAACTAATATTTTATAAAGCGCTCGTTGAGGAAACTCACGCAGTTGAACGAAATCGAAGAAAGTTTTCAATTAACGCTATTTAGAAATTGTTTTAGTATTAGACTTGGTTAAGTTTTTTTATCGCTTTTTAATCAGCTTTTTTTATTAACCGAAGATTGGTTGATCCAAAGGTCGATTAACACCTTTTCAAAAAGCATTAAACTAAAATGATATAGTCACTCTGCTCGTTTAAAAAATCCTGCCCACTCTGTTCAGCGTTCACTCAGAAAAACATAATAAAGTGGCGCGCGATTCCACGAACAGGACCTACCTGTTCCCGAGCAATAACGCCGTTAATGGCGATTTCGTAAATTGTTTAAAGAAAATGCAGCGACATCGTGAGTCTGCAATCTCTAACTCCTACTGGAGTGGTTTCTACATTTAAGAGGGTTGTCTGTAGGTGTGGGAGGATTATAGAGCTTTGCCAGGATATCAATTATAACCAGAAACAGTTATTCCGTGCACTGAAACCCTTTCTATTCCCCTCCGCTTCTCTTGCATCTCTGAGCATTCCTAATCCTCTGTAAATTATATTATTTTCACTGTTTGTTTACCGGACTCCCTATTCTGTTCCCGTCTGCACAGGATTTGTGGCGACTTTACGGCTTTTGCCGAGACACCCTTTCTCTCATAGATTCTACATTAAAACTGTTTCACGCTATTCTGTGTATTCTTTCGATCAAAATATTACGTTTTTACGCAAAAGTGCCCCGGGCGAGAGTCGAGATCATTGTGCCATTATGAAACCATTTCACGGGCTCTTATTGTTACAAAAGTTAAGGGAAAATTATTATTTCATTTTGCAAACTATTGTTACAGATGCACGCGTGTTTGTATAATTACACTGAAATCACGCGCAGTCGAGTGCTGGTCAATGTTCGCATTTAAATGGTATTAGTGTTGACGGGCGTTGCGCAAACGAAGATCACCCAATGTGAAAGTATAAGGATAATAATCATTGGTAGCGCAACCTTATAACGGCATTAGAAACACGTGAATTATTTATTAAATTGCGGTTTCTGTGGGTCGGCCATATTTTTGAAGATAGAATTAAATCTGTTATTTATTGTGCAACAATAGATACTTTAGCAGCGTTGAACGCTAGAGAGATAAGCTGAAATCGGGCGCCGTGGTATCGATTTGAAGTTTAACACATTATCTTATAATCGCGTAATAATTGCAGGTGTCAGATAATATTCGATAAATAGAGAATTTCGAGAACCTTTGGTATCGAAGCAAGAGTGGAAAGCAGACGTTAGAGGGTGAGTGTTTATTTTTGGTGTCGGACAAGTAGCGCCCAGCATATATGGTTCCCCTTGATAGCAAACACTGAGTATCGATCAGTATGATTCTGGTAAACAACTATTGTGTAGTAGTATAGCATAGAATAGGCTATACCCCCTCTTTCAGAATCCTCACCCTCACTAAACACAACAACGCTGTATATTCGCGATATGCCTGCTTACGTATATCGTATTGCAGGGCCGGGGTTATGTTCATTTCATTCAAATTTTGTTACTCTTTATTGTGTAGCGCGCAAAAGGCGTATATGGTAGCGTGAACTGAATTTCATGTTTTATCGATTTATTTTTCACTCGCAAGCAATTCGTTGGTAATGTTTTCAGTTCAATGTACATTAATTGTTGTATATAAATAAATATCAATTCTAAACGTCGAACGAATTTGTTAGAAATACATAAGACATTTTTTTTAAATACAGTAATAATTTAAATGTTTAAGTAATAAGTAATTACTTAAGTAAAAACTTAAGTAATAAGTAATGTTTTTAAAATTTATCGAGATAAGAATTATATATATTGAAAATACAACATTTTTTAAGCTGAAAATATTATTGAGAAATTATATGCCGGAATTAATGATGCGTTTGATTATGCAATAATGCATAATAAATGTATCATCGAAAAAATTGGATGTATAATTTTTAATAATAATTAACTTATAATCGTAAGGATTGTTTTAGCTTATTTCAAAGCTTAAAAGATAATTAAATGTCTCGGATTGAATTATTCTTTTATTTGAAATGCATATATATATGTAATTGATTGAATACATCAAACTGAAAATATTAAGAGCTTTTGAAAATCAATCGAAAAACTTATTAATTTACAATGTATTTGAATAAATTATATTTGAAGTCTGTCTCTTAATGAAAGTGCATTAATCGTATATTTTTATAAACATTTTATTCGTTGCAAATTATTAGTGCGACTTATTTATTTGTATATCTGTGTAATGTTGGTTTTTTAATACGAACATATTAATTACTTTAAAATGTTATGAACATTTTACGTCCAATTAAAGGAATTAATTTTTCACATTCCACATCTCTATGCAATTAATTTACATGAATTATAACTTTAGTGCATGGTAATTAATTAAAATATAAGATATAGTAAATAAATAAGTTCAAGACTTTTAATTTTGACAGCGAAACAAATGTAATCATATTAATGGTCGTAAAAAGAATATTAAGTAAATGCTTGTTTAAAAAACTTAAAAAATGCGCGTAAATTGTTGTAGCAGAAAAAAATATAAGATATGAATGCGTCCCTGCCGAGCATGCTAATCATCTTGGCGAAGGGTGTCTGAAATTGTCGCCCCATGGCACGGTATCCATGCTCCCTTCTACGATTCGCCCTAACGGCTCGCTTAACCAAACAACCTTGATAAATTATGCAAAAATCAACAACACAACGAAATAAAACTCCTACACCTTTGCATCGCATTCTCCGATAGGTAAGTTTATTTCAATCAATTTATTGTTTATACACAGCATTAACGCTAATCACATTATTGCTATTTTTTATTATGTATATTTTTGTCATTGCATAAATCTTTTAATCAATCGATCAAATTACAATGAAATTTCTTCGAATTTATTATATTTATTATAATATGAATATCATTTGTATATAATATTTCTGCTAATTATAAGTCGAAACACAATTTATGCGCTCGATAATGTCGTATATGCATTTCATCGGATTCCATAGAATTAATTTCAGTAGAATTTTGAATGATCAATTATCAATTTTTTGCGAATTAACAAACAATGAGGTTGCGCATCAGTCGGACGAAATGTCGCATGAACAACGCTCGTAATTGTGTGTGTATTATTGTCATACGCGACACGTAATTTCTTGGTCCAGCCATATTTTGCGACCGTATTTCATCAAATACAATGTACATTGATATTCGAATTTACGAAATCACATATGTGAAAATACACGAGAATAAAATCCGTCGCTAAATCGCGCAACAGGTGGCGAGCTATGTTGACAATGTTTTCAATACGTCGGCTGCACAAGACTCACAATTAGCAATTGAGAATTATTTTGTTACAAGGTCGTCGAACAATATAGTTGCATTCACAACATCCATTTTCCAATCGCGATCAACAGCTTTTGCCGTGACTTAATATTTCTGAACGTGAATACAGAAACAATGCGCCCGGTCGAAAATTTATTGTAATTTTTCGTTCAATTTGTTCGAACAATTCGGACCTTGGTGCTTGTTGATCATTTATTATATACATTTGAAAGCGCCATTTGAATTATCGATGGGATTTAATCGCATAAATTGTAACACTATATATATATACATGATTCGTGCAAAATATTTTGACACAAGACACGAGGTTCGATGCAGAAGTTGTGCTTTGTACTGTGCATGTTTCTTATCGAGCTAAAGTTTATACGCGAGCACCTTTCAGAAAGTGTGAATCTTGATAGTAGGTCATGATATCGACAACTATAAGCAAATATATAAACTGTCAAGCAGCGTTGCCCGTGTTTCGACAGTTCGAAACAATTAATTAATTTCGGGAACAAAAATATATATACCGATTACCGAAGTCAAATGTTTATAAATACGAACAATTTATTCTTTTCGCCTATGGATTCGGAGCCGTTTAATTGACGCTTTAAACTTTAAATTATGCGTTTTACATAACCCAAGTTTTTCATTATAACGTCGAGTTTGAACTTTTATTCTCGTTCTTGCTTGAAAACACTCAAAATACCAAGCATAGTCAATTAAAACCTCCCCAAAAGACTGTAACCGAAGAAATCGTTCCCTCTTTTAGACGTCGAGAGAGTATATACTATTTACCTTTGCTCTGATTGTGCCCTCACCCTGAGCTTGTCGAAAAATGTCTTTCGCTCTCGGTGCTTCTTTCCTTTGTTTTATGCTGATTTAAAAACGAGACAACTTTTGTTCCGGCTGTTTAGTATCTAACCGTGTTATTACGTTTTTGCGGCATAAATAATAATAATAACACTGACAGTTTTTATCGAAATGCAGGAATAATGGAATATCAATTATAATTTGTTAGTCGAATGTATTGTAATGTTAATGCAATGATTTTGTTATATTGCGATGTTTAAGAAATTATTGTTGTTAAATAAATATTGTCGAGTGAGAAATAAGTTTTATGCAATGGAATAATTTTAGTCAATTAAAACTGTTCCCAGAAGACTGATATTGAAGAATTTATTCCCTTTTTCCAGACTTCACAAGTGTAGTATTTGCTTTTGTTACAACTGAGACCATACCTCAAAGTTGCCAAAATTGTTTCATTGTCTCTGTTACTTGTACTCATCTTTCCCTTCGTGCATTATGTGCATGTACTGCTCCCTAAAGAACAAATCCCTAGTGTTTTTTGTTTCGTAATCACGCGGAAGCATATTTTGCGGTTAAATTGGCCGTAATCGTTTTTTGATGTACGCGATAATACGGGTTTTTATACAATATATGTGTATATGTATAATAAATTAGATTTAAATTCGTCGGGTGATGATTGGAATGCTAAATGGTAGAAAAACTTGTAATAATTTAATTAATGAATTTAAATTAATGAAACATTAAATTTGTAAAATTAAATTCATAAATTAATAACAAAAACTGTTTCGATTTATAATTATTTCCTATACCCTTGGAGGGTTCGATATTCGAACTTTGTACTTTTATGCTACGCAATGCGAGTTAAATAAAATAACTTTTTTAAAATAATTATAGCTTAATGCTACTGGCATAACTAATATATAATAAAAGTTGACGAACTAAATATGCGGTTTTATTATAAAGTTAAATGCTTTTGTTAAAATATATAATATTAGTTTTTTATAATTATATACTATTATTCCTGAAATATATATACTTTTACGTTATACGTCAACATTTTTATAATATTGGGTGATTTCAAATATGCTATTATAGAGACGATAAAAGTGATTACAGTAGTATTTAAAATTTAAGATGCTGTAAAAAATTATTGAATGGATTACAATTTTTTGTATGATTGATAACTTCAGAAATACTTGTCCTGAAAGTCACATAGAGACACAATTATGCGGAACGACAAAATATATTCCGTCGACTAATCCGTATTTATTAAAACGAAATCTTACTATAACTAAAATTACTACAATTAATACCATAGCATCAATTACTTGTTTAAAATTAGCAAAAATGTTTATTATTTAACAAACAATATATATATATATATATTGTAACATAAATCTCCGTGTTATATACTATTGAATATTGAAATGTTAATGTTTATGTTATAGTTACATGGTAATAAACAAAAAGCATACTTCCATTATATTAATATACATTAGCGAATGCAATTAATTATCAATTACTATGATCCCAACCTGTACGCGGTTTGATTTTTGATACATATAATTTAACCTAAAACATAATGGCGTAATAAATAAACACACAAATAACGAATTAAAATAAATAAAAATAAGTAATACGTTCATTCCGCGTTTAGCACAAAATAATTGTGATACCAAACAGACGTGTACCACCGCTTCAATAACTCGGATGAAATTAAATTAAGGTAATCCATTCTTGCGGAGTTTGTTAGTATAGGTCATGCGTGCCAGGTGACCTAAAAATTGTTTTCCGAAGTACAAATACGAATAATTAATTTGCATTCAATCGGGATGAGTAGCGTTGACGAAAATAAATATGCAAGTACGTGTGTCGTGTGAATTTGTGAAGACAAGCGAGAAAGGCGCGTATGATCGAATTATGGGAGACTAATGATCCATCGGGCGCTTCGGCTGCTCGTTGATTGCGAAGACGCTCCTTTTTAAGTCTTAGCGGGCGAGGGACGTGAAAAAGTGTTAAAAAAGTAAGACCCCCGGTGCACTTGGTTTTTATCCGTGCTTATTTTTGCGATATCCGAATAAAGAATCATAAGAGGTTGTTCGTCGGTATGACGCCACTCTGGTGGGAGGCAGATGTTGTTTGCAAAGGAGAAGACCCGCGCACATCGGGCGGAGTGCGCCGACTCAGTAGCCGCGTGGCCGCGGGAGCCGGAGGGTTTCGTGTGCTGAAGCGTTTCGGAGCGCTGCACAGTCGCGACGGCAGCCACCGGCGCGCGAACCCTTGTACGGCACGGCCACGCGATAGTACGCAAATTTGGCAGAAACTAGCAACCAAGCCAGCGATCAAGCGATCAGCCAAACATCGATTCGATACGGAATTGATAAAGCGATAAAACTCGATTAAGCAAAAGGCATATCAAACCAAAGAACCCGGAAATTTCGTTCGGGTGACGTCGGTCAGTCGTCTTTCTGTGGTAGCAACACGTGGTGCAGCGCACGCGACGAGTCGACGAGGACAGACAGAAACAGAGAAGGAGACGGAAAGAGCGTGCGAGGGGGTGGGGAGGGAATCGGGTTAAGAGAGGGTGGGTGGGGGAGGAGGAGGCGGCGGCGGAAGGGTGGGATAGATATTGGGGGGATTCGCGGAAAAACAAGTCAACACTACCGGGGGGCCGAAACGGGAACCCAGACTACGACGACGAGGACCACGTCCAAGAGGAGCATGCTGGAGCCCCGTTGGAGACCCGTCCAGGTAGCTTCTGCAACCATCCAACAACTATGACCATTGCCTTTACAACTTACGGCCAGCGCCTGTTTTTTGCATTCGTTTACATACGTTTCTTCTCTGCACCGTCCTCCACACCGTCCAACCCTTCGTCATAGCACGTGTTCACACAAGCCAAAACAAGCTCCGACGTTGATCACCGTCGATGATCATTCCTACCGTCATCAAAGCGTCACGCATATATATATCTTATCACTTGTCTTCGATTCATTCTAATTGGTCGGCCATTCGAAAACATCAATGACGATAGACGGTCCAAACACCGCGAGTTCCTTTCTGTAATCATTGATGACTTTTCGATATTGATCCCGTCGAATGATCGTTGCCAATGACTTTCTCCGATGACCGCTTTCATGATCGTTGATGATCGTCGTCGGGTCACAATGTTACCGCGATTTTAGTTATCACCTTACCGCACGAATGCATCCCGCCTTTAGATTGTTTAAACTTTATACCATTGACATTTATTTCATTTCGTTATACGTTTGGTTTCGTCGCTTGGTTATATGGATAATGATTAGCTCACGAATATTTCTGTCCAATATTGTTTTAGACACCACCTTGTACTTTATTCTTGTGTTTTATTCCCACACACGCAAATTTATGACTTTAGACGTAGTCGAGTGTCATGTGATTATTATTTAATTCGGGATTATCAGCAATTAGTATAGTTTGTGTATTTAATTATACTTTAGACTTTAATGATGTTGAATTGAACGCGTTAAGACGAAAGCTTCATTGCAGTATACCAATGGCCTGTATCTGTTGTATTATTTTGCTTTTGTATGGTTATTTTAATCAAAATTATTCGTTTGTTTGATGTTGTGGTATTAATAATTATTTATTTACTGATTAAACAATGAAACACGCGTAACGCGCGTTCGTCTCATATGCATACTGTTGTAAACGTTGCCATTATTTATCGTTAATGCATAAGTAATTGAAAAATTTACTCCTGTTATCTATACATGGTACTTTATGATGCATCGTCGTAAATTTATTGTATCATTAATATAATTATACGTTTAGTCGATAATTACACTCAAAGTTTCGTTCGAAATGAAGAAGTGGGATTGCATGCTTTACATAATTACACGCGAACGTTAGTATGAGAAAACATTTTGAAGTAGTTCAGACGAACGTTTAATAATCAAAATAACACCTCCTGTATCGAATGAATAAATCTGCGAGAAAAGTGTTACGGATCGATAATCCGTGCGTGACCGGACTTCCGAATTCTTGGGCTTGACGTTTGACCGGTACCGCTCCCTTGATTTAAATCAATTCGAGGATGAAATGTGATTTGGACCGAACTTTGTTCGCGGTGCACTTGGTGTCGTATGCTCGAAGATGGCTGCGAGTCTATTTTCAGGGACCAAACGGACGTTAATTTATAACTAAGATTATTCGGATTATTATGCCGAAAGGAATTCACGAAGGGTTAATTTTTGATTCGACCTCAACCCGGTTCCAAGCGAACACCATTATTAAAGCCCAATCAAACGAAATCTATTTATTAATACAAATGATTATTGTAATAGAAATCGCGAGCCGACGGTATGATTAAATTATGTTTTTCTGGTAATCAATAAATTAAGGCGCTCTTGGGAAATAAAGTGTCTACGTCTGATTCGCGTCATAATAAAAGATTCCGAGCAGCGATGAAAGTTTTATATCTCTAATTCATATTTCCCTCGTAACAGTCGATAATTCGTTAGACTCCTCTTTTTAACCCTATTTATCTATTGTAAACAGAAATATAATTCTTCCACAATGCTTCTTTATTACGCAATGCAATAACGCCAATTATACCCCCGCTCCTTTTTATACTACACATAAAGCGTTTTGTTTTCTTCATTTTTGTACATTGTAAAATTTTTCTTTTATCCGCTATTGGGAATAAATACTCCATTTGTCTTGAATAAATATCCAATTATCTCTCGTCGCGTTTCCGTGAATGTGAAATTTCTATAAATAATACTTCTTTTGTCTTCCAATCATCGGAAATTTTAAATACCAAAGCTCTGAATGCCTGTTTCAATAATTGTGTCTTCTTATGTGCTCAATTCGGCGACTGTCAGTTATCATTCTTGTTTATTCAATTTTCTATTTTATCGAGGACCGAGAGGTCGTGCTAAAAATGAAATGAAATGAAATAAGAAAGTACAAACGAAAAGAAAAAAATAAAAAAAAAACAAAAAAGAAACGAAAAACAAAAAAGAATAAAAAAGAGGAAAATAAGACACCCTTATATTTCGTAGTCGCGATAACCCGGCGTCGTAGATGCGGTTGGATAAAAATCATTAGGTGTTGCCCGAAAATAAGAATGATTGTGTTCATAGAGTTTATAGCCACCGATAGGATAAAAATGGTGCGCTGCGAGTCTGTGAGGAATCTTAAAGAGGGTGGCGTGGTAGGTGGATCAACACCGGGAACGTAGGCGGTCCTACCCCAGTCGGGGGCGTTAAGGAAGCAGATAGGGGGGTTGTCTACCCCTTGACAATCCTTGCACCTTCCTCCCCCTCCCTCGCACCCCCTAACCCCTATAGATTTTCTGTACCCTTCGATCTCACATTCGCCGATCGACTTACTCATACCTTCGCTCCAACAGCTAGCTCAATCCGCCATCTGCTTGCTGTTTCTTCAAATTCGCTTGGTATCCTCAATTTTTGATACCGGACCAATGAATTCTTAACCTCGAGACCTTGACGTCATAATTGCCCTGGCAATCAGTCAATTAGGCGACGTCGAAGGTGACGTTATTTCATTAAGAGAGACAGAGTAATAGAGAGAAAAAAAACAAAAACAAAAACACCTGTCTGTCACTTGCGAATATATTCCCCAACAAGGATGCAAGAGCGATATATTTCGGACATTGGTTTCGTTCTCAGCATTCGGAATGTTTGCATTATTCGCGTATATTTAATCAGTGAATCAATTAAAATTACATTTTATGTATATATTTGTAGCATTAATAGCGATCGTAATTTATTACGACAATAATATTGTGTTATTGCATGCGTCGACCTTTAATGATGCACGGAGCGGCGCATAATCACGAACCAGTTTTTATAAACGTTGTTAGGATTAGTCGGTTGTGTGGACAGTGGCGCATACGCGGTTAGAAACGCGATTGTAATTGCGTTCGTATCCGTACACCGGGACGAATGATATTCCGTGATAAAAGCAAAATTAGACGCAATAAATAAGCACGCTGGGACCCGGGACAACGCGCTTCGTGGAAAGTCGCAGAGGTTCAGACATATTGATGACGTTATCTTTTGTTGATATATAGGAATCATTAATTGGAATGACGAGCGCGGTACGGTAGGCAAATACAGCTAAGGTGCATCCCTGGCACGGTGACGTTGAGCCAGTCGGCGTTTATCCCTCTCTTTGGCTCGCGCTTCCTCTCCCTTTCGCCCGTCTCACCTTCGTCGGATCTTTCGCCAGAAATGCAGAATGTAACGTAACACCCACCTACACACGAGCAGCTACGTTTTCGCGCTTGCTTGGCGCAGCACAGCATCCCTCTCGGCCACTTCCGGCCAAGCTAGGCTCCTCCTACTTTTATATTAATCACGTCTTGGTTCGCTCCTGCCTCTGTTCTCCATCTTCCTTTTCCAGTGAGCGATTTCCTCCCGCAGACGCCTGGGAACCACACCTTTGCCGCTGGCTTATTCATGTCTTGCTGCTACGAACTTTTTCTCTCGTCCAACGTATACTGACTTGACAAGCCAAGGTAGGCGGGCACCGCACCATGACAATGGCAGCCAAATTGTACGCCGTTGCCGATCGTATCGAACCGGGTAAACGCTTTTCTTGGTCGATATCGTCCTCGTCTCGTTCCGCGCTGACTTTGTCAACTTCAAAGAATTTATACACAAGCACCGCGAACCCGACGTTACCGTCCTATTGTTTTATTTAGGTGTTATCAAATGGCCACGACCCTATTGGTCCTTAAGGAAATGGAACCCAGTTTGCTCTTGAAGTTTCTAAGCAACTGCGTTATTTTTCTTCGTTAGATCAAGCTCCGTTTTTGTTTTTAGTTTGAGTAATCCCGGGAACGCGGCTGACTCATCGATTACTTAATTTAATCATGAAATTACAGTTTCATGCTTTCATGTAATTTGAAAAGTGTATTGGTTTTGATCGTGACCTGTTTATTAACATAGTTTATTGGTATCTTTGCTATCGTATTATTATTGTCTTAATTGTTATTATTATTATTATTATTGTTATTGTTATTATTATTATTATTATTATTATAATGATTTGTGAAGTTTTTTAAAAATAGTTAGGTGCAATCGAAACTAGGATTGTATTCTGAATATGTATCAGAACTGGATACCGAATAAATTTATTGAAGTAATCCAATCTTTTAATCAAGGTTAAATTTTCTATGATTATGGTATCAATAGGTTTGCAATGATGATCGTGATTCAGGATGTAATTAATATGATGCTTTATCGAACTGTCATCTTTAACAACTTGTTGGATGAATTTTGATGACGTTAGTGATAGTGAACATAATCACGATTGTATAATATAAGTAGATGAATAGTCTTAAAACATCTATTTGGAATATTTCAGAATAAACACTTATTCGAAAATTCGTTAGTGTTTACGTGGAATCTAGATTTACAGATATACAGATGTAATACTGTAATTGTATATAGATCTAATCTGCATTTGTGTACAGCTAAACAGATATAATGCATATTCCATAAATTTAGCTAAAATTTTTACAACACGGAAAAAAAAGGTTTGATTTTGATACATAAATGAATTTATCTATTGTTTTTTATTTAAATCACATACATATTTTAAATATATTAAGTATTTGTATTTATCCAATGCGGCTTAATGATTCTTATTGCATGTTCTATTTGTTTGACTGAATCAGTCAAACAGTTTATGTAAAATAACAAAATGTGATTGGACATTAACTTAACCTCTTTAATAAATTTCGTAATTTTTCTTTCGTTTCAAAAAATGTAAATCGAATCCAAGTATTCTAATAAAATAATATAATGTTTATATAGATATTATTTATCAATAAATATATTTGAATTGCAATATAAGAAGTATTAATATATTTTAGACTCTTACATTATTCAAACTATAGCG
>JABFQC010001109.1:0-21027 GCA_022817085.1 Psilanteris sp. ZL-2020 | reverse complement strand
CCTCTACTACCCCTATACCTATCCTTCAATGGAATAAACAGCAAGAACACGATGGAACATACAGAACTAGGTTTGTAACAAATATATAAATATATAATGTAATAGATATAAATATTCGTCCGTATCACTTAAGTTTCCAAACTTACCAATCATGCCATGCTAATTTTACTTTATAAACTATACAAGTATATACGATTAAAACTTCATAGAACAGAATTTTATGTTATATACGTATAATAATAATCGATAAATTAATAAATTAATATGTAATATTATTAAGCAAAATTATGCAGAAACATTGTGAACGTTCATATGTAAATTTTGTATTAATTATCAATTCATTTCACGTATTGATCATATAACCTTTTATTCCTTAAAAATACGCATATAATTAGCTCATTACACGTATAGAACCACAATTTATATCAATTCCGTTCGTGTATCTATTTATGCACGCAGGTTGAAATAAAATTATTTATTATAATATTAAAAATTATATATCATCAAGCGTTAGAATAATTCAAGAATCGTAACAAATTTGAAAACGTAAAGAATTTGATTTAAAACAGACTGGTTGACCGAAGTCAACCGAACAGGTTAAAGTTAGAGTGAAGGTGTTTCCCTCTCAGTAGCAAGCATCGCCATTATTATCGATATGGCGATGTGGCAACTCGGAATGAATAAGGCGCAGTACTGCGCGGTCGTGCCCGTGCGAGCCTTGAACTATTGCGATCGTCCTTTTGCGGCGTCGACATTTGCATCACACCCCGTAGTAATAAGACCTGACTTGGTTTTTAGCTACGAGACTGGCAACAACATAATCGCGGAAGAGAGTGGCTACATCAAGACCGTAGGCGATGGCGAGGACCGGGTGGAGTCGCTTGTGCAGCAGGGAAGTTACTCTTACACGAGCCCCGAAGGTCAAGTCATCACAGTTCACTACACCGCTGACGAAACTGGCTTCCACGCGACTGGAGAACACATCCCGACGCCTCCACCAGTAAGCGAGGAGATCCAAAAAGGACTTGATCTCATTTTTGCTGGAATTCGTCAACAACAGGTTTGTCAAATACAAATTTATATATAATATTATAATTTGCAAGCTAAAAACTAAAAATCTTTTTATTTGATATATCATCTCTTTAGATGAATGATGAGGAATGATGATGTTTCGTATTAGATTAATTATATTTGGGTATAATCTTACAAATAGTAAGTTTCATGATAAAATATATGCAAACAAAATTATTTTAATTTAATTATTTATAGTTAATTATACCTTGCATTCGTGGAGCAATGGGATAACTAATTTGGAATTTATATGGCAAATTAATTATTTTAAAGTATATTCGTAACTTCGGATAATTTGTCCAGAATTGCTACTTTGAAATGAGTTTCATATAATAATAAAATTTTATTTTATATATCTTATATATCTCGTTATATATTGTTATATATCTCAGCACGGAATAAAAATAATATGTATTAAAAATTGTATGGAAAAATAATTTAAAGAATAATCAATATAATTATTATACAATGAATTATGATCATATAGACAGCCATAAACTCGAAAGGTTTAATTGAATAAGAAGGAAAATCATATGAACATTGACTTTATCAATTATACTTTTCAAGAAAATATTAAGCATTTTTATCATTAAATTAATTAATTAATATAATAATACTTTTAAATTGAAATATCAACTCGATTAAATTTTAATTAAAATAAAATAAAAATGTATAGTATATATAGGATAAAGAACCAAATTAATGTTAGTAATTAAGCAACTGTAAATATGAATAAAATCTGATATTAAGGAAATCAACCAATAAAATATTTTCATAATAATCTGATTATTGTTATAATATAGTAGATAAATATTTATAATGCAAATTATTAATATTTGTAGGAACAAGAGGCCAGGGAAGCAGCTCAGAAAACTCAACAGCCACATAGTCAACAAATCGACAGAGGAAACGATGATAATAGAAAATATCGTTTTTAAGATTAATATTTCTAAATAAAACTTCGTTTTCGCTGAATGCCAAAATCTTTCATATGCAACGATCGAGCATGTGAAATTAATCGATTTAAATTCGTATTTTAAATCATTCTCGAAACATACATTTCTGCATTGTCACTTTGTTTACATCAAATATCCTTTTTTATGAGCGTAGCTACACTATTTTTGATACAATAATAATTATTATTTTTATTGTATTATAATAAATATTAAATGTAATTCATAAGTTATGAAAGCGAAATATTGTATTTTATGTTAAAACAATTTTACTTTATTATTAAAAGCAATAATTTAGTAATACTTTGTGTTTTTATTTAAATATCAAAATTATGATATCTTTTTAATCCTGCTACAAATTTTAAGAATATTTAATAATTAAATATAATAACTAAATCTAATCTAACAATTACAAATTAAAATTTATAGAATTAATATATTTAAACTATGTATTAAATTACATAAAGATGGATTAAATAAATATGGTAAAGATTTTATAATATTTAATAATATTATAGTAATAATAAAGTTTAATAATATTTTCTATTCTTCAGAAATTATCGTAATATGGTACTCTTTTTATTTAAAAATTATTATAAGCAACTCTATTGAAATTATTATATAAACTCTAATTTAATTATTTAAAGTTTATAAATAAATATAATAACATATTAACTATAGTTTTCAATTATTTTAAACATTTTTTATTTGGAAAATGTTTATACGTTTCTCATAGATTTTGTATAATTTATATTGAAACAAACGACAAATTTGTATCGCGTGATTAAACGCTACAGCCAGAAAATTACACTTAGAAAATTATGCTATTTAATTTGGCGACATTAAAGTAAAAATGTAAAACTTTAAGTTTGTTCACTTTAATCATCAGTTTTTTATATCAAAATGTCCTCTTATATTTTTTAGTTTAATGCTATTAGTAAATAGCATAAATAGTAATTTTCTAAGTCAAATTTTTCTGTTTAATTTTTTTGTATTGCAAAACATATATAAAAATGATACTAAATAATCTTATTAAATCTTATTATTAAGTTTACCTTATTCTTACACTTTATTAATATTATGGTATTCTTCATCTACGTAAAAATATCTTAATTTGAAACAGTTTGGATAAGGATAACGTAAACGAAATATTAGTTAGTAATATTTGTAATAGTAGTAGTAGTAAAAATCTTATTAATCTTAATAAAATAACTGAAATGTTAATAATTAAGATAATAACTTTATTAATTAAATTTTAAATAACTTATAAATTGTATAAGAATTTATTTTAAAATTAGAATATTTAATAATTTGAATTTATAAAAATATAAAATTTTTATCGAAACGAAACCTTCATTTTAAAAATAGAATGAAAATAGAATATTATTTTACGTATATTATAATTTTCGTAGAATATTCCAGGTATATTAACTAAATATTTTTGCTTACAGGGAAAATACATTCTGTATTTGATGACACTTATTTACTTTTTAGTTGTATAGGCATTATATTTTAAAAAATTTCTTTAGTTTAATAAACACTTTTTTTATTTTAAAATATATCAACTTTTCCATTTTTCACAATATTTGTAAATGAATTTATTTAGTTTGTTTGGAAGTTTTTGCGCATATAATAGACGGATTAATCGTTTTACAAAATGTTTATTCATAGAAAATTAAGTTACACTTAATTAAATTGTTTAAGTTCTTTGCAATAAAATAATTCTAAATTTATAGGAAATCAAGTTTTTACAAGTATTTTTTATATAATTTTGTCTAAGCCTTGTGGCCATAGTGCATTTAATAACTATTAAGTTAATAAATAATAAAAGGTGTTTCAAATCGAATATATTTTCCATAGAAAACCCTTGAAATTTATGAAATGCACACGTGATCAACAAGGCTAAATGTATTAATTTTTACTTGTAAAGACTGATACTTCGTATGAATAATAGCAATGTTTAAAATTTTTTACATATGATATTCAAAATATAGTTTGGACATTAAACTACATTCATGTTATAGATTTAAATAGATTAATTATTACTGCTAAATGTTATTATCGTAGAAATAGAAGAACACGTGAAACAATTGTTTAAATTTTAATTTAAATTATACATTTAACGTCAAAAAGTTATTCAAATTTTATTCAATATTTTAATAAAAACATATATTTGTATATTAAGAATTTTGTTATTTACTTATTCAAATTTTTCATACAATGATATATATTAAATCTTAATGTATTTTCAACTGCAGTAAAAAGTAATTGTATAAATATTTGTAATAATTATATAAAGTATTGATTTTATTTTATAAAGTATTCAATTTAATTTAAAATATTTTATCATTATTTTACAAATAAATCTAAACAAACGTTAAATCTAAAATAATACAATCATAATATATTTTTGATTTTGAAAATTTATAATTTGTGCTGCATTATTGGGTACGTCTTATATAATGCAGTATATATGGATAATTATTTTGTTATTAATTAAAATAAAATTAATTATTATTCAAGTTCAATCACGGAGTATGAATAAAACCATTACATTTTTTTTTTCATTGTTGACTAGTTTATTATTATATACGTTCAAGTGTTCTAGTTTCTACGCAGCGCTTACTGATAATTAAGAGATTTCTAACACTGCTACGATTAAGACTTACAATAAAATATAAATCACATGTCGTCATTAATTACAACGATGAGGTAAAGACGTATCAAATTATTAGCCATTCACTCTTAAAAGAAGATTTATAAATACGCAAATTTCTAATCCTACAATTAACGTTATTAGTTCTGGCAAATGAAATGTTATACTACTCATGTATCTGCTATTTTATCTTCTTAAGTGACTTGATTTCAATCAAAAACTTAATTATCCTTTGAACAATTATTTTGCTCACATGGCTCAATTTTATTGCCTTACATAAAATGTGGCAGCGTAACAGTACTTTGAGTTTTGTCAATAAATTTCATAAAATAATAAACACAAACTCTTAAAACCATCCTTTTATCTCAAAATTTTAGAATTTTAAAGACAGATTAAAAAATGACACACAAAATATAAGCTCATAAAATAAATAAAGAAAATAGACTTACTCCGCGCGTCTTTGTTTATTTCATGCGTTTATAAGCTTCGTTTCCTTTTTTAATTTGTTCCAAAACATTATCATTTCACGTCAAATAGATTATTTCTAAGAGTGTAAAGCAATTTTGCAGAGACACATATTTTTTGGAAGCGACACATTCATGCAAACGACATACATCCATGCACTCAAAGATCAAATGGGCACGCATGTTATGCTTATTAGATAACTGTATCCTAACAGTTATTTCGTGCTTCCGAATTTGGCACTGTTAGTGGGGCTATTTTGCGGATGATAACAAACATAAATATGTGTTATCGAAATGCTTATACGTAGGCAGAATCTGATTATGCAGCGACAGATACAACCTACGCTGATTATTCTATTCAATACTTTTGTCGAGGACTATATTCGCGAAAAAACCAGTTTAAGTGCTGCCCATAAAGGGTATGTCACTAACCCAAAAGTGACGTCATCAAAAACATCAAAAAAGATAAAACATCGCGCGTCGTTACGTTCGTTCTTGATATGGAGCTCAAGTTCGTTACAATCGACTTAGAGTACATTGACTTTTCGATCGCGTCACTTTTTATCAAATTATGGCCACTGGAGAAATAGGAAATTGTTCGAGGCGACTATGATCATGCTTCCGGTGTTCCCATCATTCAAAATTCAGATGCAATCAAATGTAGCATACGCAAAAAACACAACAGTTAATATGTAATTTTTGAATAGTTCAAAAAAATATAACACGCGCATCGTTAAACATGACCGAATCCATCTCAACTGAGGATGTTCAATTTTGAACGCACGCGGAGGATTGGTGACCATTGAAATTTGAACGTTGAAAATACTTCGAGTGCAAATTTGAGTTAGATAAATACAACTGTCTGAATGATCGTCGTGCAAACGGAAACACGATTAGTCGCGATGAAATTCTAATTTCTAAATTCAACTACGCAAGTTACAAAATCTACAGTAAGAAGAACGCGCTACTTAATTCCAGACTCCTGCAAAGTAGTTGCCGTTAGTGTGGTTAGTTTTTGCGACCGATTCTTTGCGGGTCCGGCGAAGGGTCGTAGGGTTTAGCGTTGTGCCCGACGTAACGATTGTTTTTCTTGTGAACGAATCCACCATTGGCATCGGTTTTATAGTAAATGACTCTTCGGATTCCAAACGGGTCGACGTATCCGAACGATCCCAAATTTCTGTCGCCCGGTTGACGTTGCTCTTCGTGGTAATGAGTCTTGAGATAATATTGAAAACCATCAGCGGTGCTGTGATGTCCGTCGTATTCTGGCGCCTCGTAATTTTCCGGCAGTGCTGTAAAAACCGATCACGTCAATTCAGTCCGTTTAGATAAACAAGCTAAAACAAAATTAATAAATAGTCAGCGTGCAAAATTTGCTTTCGCGATCATTTCTAGCGAAACGACCTATTCCCGTTTTACGCGACGAGACATCTTCTCGTGAATGTCACGTACATAAAACCACAATTGCGGTCAAAGTTACCTTAGTGTGTTATTACGTTAAAGACTGGAGATACAATTTTTGTTGTTTTGTCGCTTCGCGTAGATACTTGCGGCGCGTATTCAACTTAAGCGGACGCGATGGCTGTACTTATGGACGGTAAATCTTGGTTCGCTTTAGTCCCCGGCGGAATTGCATAAACCGCAATAATGGTGAGATAAAAAATGTAAAAATTAAGATAAATAAGTGCATGCTTGAGCGACGCGACGCATTAATTTTATGTGATAACATTAGCCAAAGTAAACGCGAGAAATTATTTATCGAATTAAAACATTTTGCTGCAAATCGTATTATTATTCTAAATGCAAAACGACTTTGTTAACTTGATACGGTCGTTTACTAATTTGCAATCAAACCGCAATATTCCAATAGACTGATGTTCAAAATAAACCAACAATTGTTATTTTTATAGAGCATTTTCCAATTCGGATTTACATACAGATTGATACGACTATCGCTCATATCACGTCATCTTAATATTTCTAATTAAAACAGTGGCGTCTTAAAATAAGACTCATCTGCGTTTGTTTACGTACATTCAAGTTACGCATTACATTGGTTTACCTTCGCGGCGAGCAACCGACGTCCGCGAATCGGCATAAGTTCGGCGCTTCTGTTGACCTTGGACCTGGCGTTTGTTGTAGGTTGCTGGCTGGACTACTAACGCCGGCCGTGACAATCGGTATGGAAAAGAGTTTTGATAAGCGGGAGGCACGTAATTGTTTCGGAAGCCGTATCCGGCTGAGAGGTAGTTCAAGTTCGACTGTAGGTAATCGTCGTCGTCGTTGTTCAGGTAAGGGCTTGGGGTGGCGAGTGAAAAAGGTCTGGGCCTCAAGGTTGTGGGCACGATCAGGCTATTATAGTCGATGGACACTGAAGATGGCGATGGAGAGGACGACGGTAACGGCGACGGCGACGGCGATACCGATATTATCGTTGACGGGAAACTTCTTAATGGCGACACGGTGTTTACTTCGATGCTATTGCTAGAAACATCTTTTATTTCACCGGATCTGCAAACGTATATGGTTATTGGTTAGAAGTATAAATGAATCGTTTTTAAAACCGTTCGAGCAAATATTTATTATAAGAAAAGATGGTAAAATTACTCAAAAAAATGCTCCTCTAATTTCAATCGAAGAAAGTGATCAAGTAGCTTTATGACCATTGGAAGCAAATAAATTGGTCAACAAATTTTTTTATCCTTTTTTTTTGCGACTTTATTCAATTTATTTAACAATTATTTTTTCATATAAACGCTAACGTTTCGTCTGTCTAATTGCAGACCTCTTGAAAATGGAATAAATTGTTTTTATTTTGTCATTTTTTTCTTCGATCTTGTTTATGTCATACAATATAATTGTTTCAGTCATATCTGATTGATAATCATCGTCAAACACAATATTATAATAAATGATTTAAATAAATGAATATATAAATTATCGTAGTCAAAACTATAAAGTTGTGTCAAAATATTTATTGTATGGAAATATTAAAAATTATAAACAAAATTGTCGCTTTTTATTACAGCATTTTTATATATGAGAAAAATTTAGTATTCCCGGGGAAACAATGTAACGTAAACAATGTAATAACAATGTACTTATGCAAAAATTATACTTGTCGCAATATTTATTAAATAATATAATTAATTGTATGTAAATGTATAACGTATAAATATTGTAAATTTATTTGGTTATATTCACTCGTTAAGAAATGTTGATCCACGTATTTAATTATAGTTGTGTAACAAAGAAAATTGAACATATACATATTGTAAGGTGCCGCGCAGCATTGTATATATAAGATTAAATTTCCGTCATTTGTATAAAAGATATCAATCAAAATACAAGAATTTGATAAAATCAGCCATATTTTAATATACAAGCATAAAAAAGAGAAATTCTACTAATAAATCAGAGAAAGTATGGGAATATCTTCCAAGAATACCGCGATGAACCCTTTTCTACAGAATATATTTATATTTTTCAACCGTGCAACAATATAATCTACTTATTTTATATATAGACATCCGGATTAGCTGCAATTTATGGTTAAGTTAAAATAACGCATGCGCCACAGTTTTCCATGTAATCATAGAAAGTAAGTCATATGTAATACTTAATTAATTTATGACAACTAACTCATGATAATTGAATTGATACCTGAATGGATTGGGCGGTCGTCTTGGTCTCGCCAAAAGCCCGCTTTGTGCAGGAACTTTCTTCGAAATTGTCACAGCATCCTGTATTGGCCTATCTTGTCCCACGAAAACCATTTTTGACCTACGAAAGTAGTTGTTATTCAATTAAAAACTAATTCTAAAGTCAATTAACAAACAAGGGTAACAAAAATGTTTATCTATGCCTATTTATGTCTGTGGTTATATAAAGATTTATAAACACTGCATCTCTACCTTCTCATAGCTTCTTAATTATATATTTGAATTTTAATAACAAGTATTTTAATATATGCATTGATGTTTACGTCATGTTAATTTCATAAGAAAAGAAAACAAAAACACTCAAATGTTGATTCAACGCTTATCCGTCATGCTCGTAAATTTAGCGCACATTTTATTGCAAAAGAAATAAAAACATATTTTTCATTTCAGGACAATACAATTTTAATCATCCATTAAACTTAGTTTCATTAATTTTATTCATTAATAAAAGCTAAATTAACCGCAACAATAGTGATTTTTAAACTGAATGTTAATTAACCATAGCGATTTAAAAAAGTATATATACGCGGCTTTAATTTAGCATGCGCGGGACGCTTTGATTGTACATATACAAAGGTTGCTATTTTAAATCTCACAAATTTCTATTGATTGCACAAGACTAACACCCAATGAATTTTGCACGCTATCCATATCGCGGTGTTGCAAAATTCAGCGACACTGAGAGTTGGCATTGTGCGTCACGTTCCATTCTCTCGTGGGAACAAGTAGCAGTCGCACCGGATAACAACGTTTCTTATCGGAGACCTCGATTAGAGACCGGAATTCGAAAATCGAGGAAACGAAAGTCAGTCGAAATGGAATCGATCCCTAAGGTTGTCATTCCTTAAGATTGTTAGCAATAAAAATGCTAACGGAAGTTGTGAACTCAATGACGTTATTCAAAATCATCAAGTCATTACATTATGTCGAACAAATACAGATCGTTAACATAATAATCCCATTAGATACTTCTACAATGCAGCAGTATATTATGATGAAATTTTGAAGTTATTTTTTAGGAGCTAAAAATGAATTTTTTTTATAATGAACGGATGTAAGAATATTGGAATAATTGGATAATTATTTACGTTATTAAATAAATTATTATTATTTTCTTTGTATATAATAATTATTAATAAATTATACGTAAGTTATTATTATTATTATTATTATTATTATTATTATAATCGAATCAACGTATTTAAATAAAATAAAATAACTTTATTTTAAGATAGATATATGAAATAGTTCATTTTGAATGATTTTAAATTTATTCTTATACGAAATATAATAATTTTCGTTTCGTTGATTCAAGCCATACATTTTGTTGCAACTTTGATAGCGCTTATAAATAGTGTATTAACTATGACTAAAATGCTCTATACTTCAAAATACGGTATCCTTGTCCATCCGCAATGTAATCCTTAATGCGCAAGTACCCCAAAGGGTCGAGCCATCCTTCGGTTCCTATCACAGTGCCATCCGCAAGTCTTTTTTCTTTGCGATATTGACCATTGAGCGTTTGAAATCGGAAGTACCTTTCTGGACCTTCGTCTGTTTGTATGTGGTACTGTGTGGTGGGATCATTATTCCAGCCACTCCTCTCGGCTTCAATCTCATCTGCAGTCAAGCAGAATACTGAGACCTATTCGATAAAACAAACAATCATTATTATTATTGTGATTCCGTTTCCTTTCATTAAAAATACGTTTTAGATAGACCTTTATACCACTATCTTCGCGTGAGACCATGTTTAGAATGACTTCAAGTGGGATAAATGTTAATCGTTGCTGGATAATGAATTTCATTTAAGTCTATCGTTTATTACACATTCGTTGCCTAGTCATGTGAGAAAAGGTGCAATTGTGACTCACTGAGAAATTCGATAAAAATATTAATTAATTGAATTAATTGAATTGTTAAAATATCATGATGTTATAAAGAAGACGGGAATGACGTAAAATATTACTTGTACGTGTGATCCCGACATCGGCCAATTTTTTTCAATTGCAATAAATATTAATAAGTAAAATATGTATTCCACATAATTTACTATTTATTATTGTATTATGTATTATTATTTCAGTTTAATGTACAAGAATTATTTCCTGTGTACATAAATACTATTTATAAACATCTAAGTTTACATTATTTATAATAAATTTTATATTTGCATGCTGTAATTTATGCGCTTGGTGGGGCAAAAAGAATACAGAATTGTTTAGAGTAATAATAGTTATATCATTTTCTTCACAGACTATTTATATCAAAAGTTTGCTACTTTTTCGATTAATTGTCGAAAATTATATATATAAATACATATAAACTAAATTTATAATTTTTAATTCGTATTATATATATATATATGGGTCAGGAGAAAAATACATAAGTGACAAAATTTATAACGTTGTCAACTATAACTATATTCATTATGAATATTGATATACATTACAGGGTTATGTAGTTTGACAGCTATGTATTTTGTCATTCACCCATATATATATATATATATATATATATATATATAAATATTAAAATGATAATTCTAAATCAGTGCATTATAAAATTTATAGGATAATATAAATGACTATATACAATATTTATCGATATAATGATATATATGTACATAAGTGACACCCTAATCATAATAGAATATACTTTTGACATAATATATGACTTGACAAATAATTCCTTCGCCGGCCTTGTTTCTGAATCAAGATCAAAATGCGAGGAGCATCATCATCTAAATTGGAAATGGGGTATAACGAGTAATTGTACAAACATAATATGTCATTTTGTGGGCTCGGTAAGGTGAGGCCATTGTTACCCTCAAGTACTACATTATTTCGCTTGTTACATAACTTCATAGCTGCATACTAACTATTAACATTTGTCGCACCTATATATATATATATTTAAAATATGATATGTATTTTTACGCATATTTACTTCATATATGATAGTAAATCTCTTGAGATTATAAACAAATTTTTATTCAAATTAGCATGAAATTTATTCACTATAAAATCAACTTGAATTCTTATAAATATATATATATATATATATGACTTAGTTTAAAAATATATAAATTATGATATAAATATTGTATTGCTTATTGTTTCATTTTATTGGATTATTATTTATTATAATTTAAAAATGATAATGATAATTTTTTATCGAATTTAATTTATTCTAATATAATATTAAATTCAGAATAATGTATTAAATATTAGTATAGTAAAACACTTAAATATATATATTTACATTATCTCATTTAACTGAAAACTATTTGATATTATTTAAAGTGTAGTTTCAACTAAATATCGTATTTAATAAAACATTACCAGCTTTAATAACGGATATGTCAAACAACGATTAGCATACATAGTAGTCTCCAAATTGGTATTTATCTAGTTACTAAGTACTTATATAATATCCGTAATTAAATAGATAAGCAATGATTATCAAGTTAAATTTTCGAAGTCAATCTCTAGGTCTTCTATGCATCCTACCCCTATTAAAATATCCTCAAGTTATCTTCATATGTCATCTGCTCATTTTAATCTATACATACAATCTTCTTATGTCATCTTCAAATGTAATCCCAAAAGATAATCTTAACGTGTAATCTTTGTGCAGAAATTAAGTCAAAATCTGTTAATTATTTGAATGTTATATTTAATTATATGAATATATTTAATTTCAACATAATTTAATGTATATTAATTACACCGGTTATTATTTTTATTAATATAATATATTTGTCAAATATAATATATATAGAGTATGTTTTATTACGATTGTGCCAATATTATTAAAAAATTATATATATATTAGTTTTTAAACAATTCATGAATATATTTTAATTATATCGTAATCGTATATTGGTTATTTGCACTTTATTACTTTCATTTTTCAATTTTATAACAAATAAAGAAAATGCAAGTACTGGATAATTGTTACAATTTCTATTCTAATTAAATGTAACGCAGCTTGCACAATTTAAAAGAAATCATATCTACTAAGTAATTAATTAATATAGTTTTTGTTATATGATGACATGCGTATAAAATTTTAGATTTTGATAAGATACGTCGCAACATCCAAAGGTCAGTTATGTTTGTTTTGTTACGAACTGGTAATTTTTTGAAGTTGCATCATAATCTTAACAGCGCAATGTTAAAGTTCAGACGTTACCGCGCTTTCTTTCACGAATCATATATTATATAATAATCGCATTTCAGTTTCATTAGTTTGGGCTCGTACAAGAATAATAATGAAACCGTAGAACACGTGCTAAATTCAAGATCATTGCCAACTTCTTTAGCAGTTAACTTATCGGTTCGGTCAGTGTCGTAACTCAATTGACACAATACAATCTGATCGAGCGAAACTTGCATACTGAACGAGAAATATTTAGCTTTGGCAACAAAAATAAATATTGAGTGGTGGCAGGAATGCAATTCTACAACTGAATTTTTCCAACGGAACAACATTCAAGGTTAAAAGCGGACCAAGGAATAACGAGTCTAAAATGAAAAATGTTTACGGCAGTCACAAAATATATTATGAGATTTAAACGTCGCAAATATAAATGCAAGCAGTGCAGTTATAATACTCTATTATACTTTCCAGTACTTGTTTCGCGAAACACTTGAAACATAGCATCTCTTAATATGGTCAACAGAGGTCAGCTTTATAACTTACTTCAAACCCACGTACAACCAAGAAAGTAATCTTTCGATGACTGTAACGCATAAGATATGCATACATTATTATTACTTCATCTTTTCGGTTTCATCCTTTAATCAGGTATTTTAGATTTGAGCAAAACCGCTTTGACAATTTCACTTAAAAGTGATGTCTAAAATGAAATGACCATGAAAGATGAAAACGAATATATTTTTTTGATTTCACTGATATAGGGTTGAACGAGATTAATACAAAAAATTGTTATGGAATATTTAATTATCATTTTTTTCAAACTTTTCAAATTTTCGTATGGAATAATGTATTGCATCCAATAGTGCGCAAATTGCGTAATGGGAAATGAATTGTTTCGTTTTGAAAGCATAGATTCGAAATATAATAAAAAAAATAATTTTTTTCTCGACAAAAGAACACCATGACAATAGTTCACACAAAGCTTTACATAAAAAATAAGCTATGTTATAATTCCGTTACGGATTTTCGTAATAATAAGATGGCTCTATGCACTGCGATACTTTTCGAAATAATCGTTCTACGGTAGAGCGCGTTCGCGTTAACGGAAGAATACGTTTCTTTTGTCTAACTTACGCTGTGATTTCAATTTGACCTAATATGGATATCTGGAAAATAGATCGATCCATCACGAAATCGTATATTGCAACGTCTATTTGTACTGACACTTTTATCCCGATATGGAATAATTACGACGAATCTCGTTGATCGTAGAAGGAACGAGAAATTGCCATTTGCCGCCGATGCCGCTTCGAAACGCGTGAAAAGACTTTTACGGAAGTCGAAATTGCGAATTAGTATTACCAGCAGACATCGTGTTATGTCAGGTTACAAAAGTTATTATGAAATTTATGTCTTTTTTGTAAATCCAATTCCTAACGAGTTTTCTAATTCGTTATTTATTTTTATCCTGTGTATTTAACACGAGTGATTGAAAATTTTTTCTATTTTCTATTTTTTCTTATAATACTATAAGAGTATTATACGTTTGTAATTTTGTTTCACTATCCCAATAAAGGAGACTTTTTTGCACGAGATATATGCAGATACAGCCATTACACATTGGTTCTTTTTGCTGAAACATATTTCTCGTAATTTCGAATAATGTAATATATGTTAATATATAAAGTAAATAATAAATTATATGGATGAGCACGTAGGTGTAATTAAAATAAATATAATTTGTGTATGTATTTTTTCGTAATTATTAATGAATGGTATTAAGTGTCTGAGAGTGCATTGTCATGACATTCACCTTTGCTTAGAAAGTGCTTGTTTTAACATGGATTCGTCTTCTATTGTTACGGATAAAACATTCACTTGTTTTTATATTATTTTTACGATCGGTATATATATATATGTATGTATCTGCAATGAAAATGAATAAAATATTGACAAGTCCAGCCGATCTTCTGAAAATATACATACAAATTATATATATATAATTATATACATATAAAGAATGCAGCACACTTCATGTTGTATTTATGTTAGAATCAACATCAATGCATAATTCAACATTTGTGTGTCACTTAAAGATGAGTTTGTTAATTTGATGCATGAAATTTTCTAGCGATGAATTTTGCTAGCAATGAGATCAAGGATAACAATGTCGTACAAGTTAACGTAGTGTTTAAATGTGTACAATTTTAATTTGTGTAACTCAAATAAATCGAATAACAATAAATAAGATAATACATAATTCAACATCAAAGATGATTCCATCAAATTGACGCTTCAAATTTAGCTACTATTGAGACCAAGGATGAACACACAGATATAAGAAACAAAAGGAATGTCAAGTCTGTACGTGCATTATATATCGAACATGTGATTTTAATGTTCGATTAATTTATATATGCTTATTGCATAACGATGAGTTCCACAACCTTGAGCGCATCGTGAAAATCATAAATTAGTTTATAAGTGCAAGCAAAGAGCAATGTCAATGACTCAGGATTAGACGGTGATGCATCTTAATTATTTGCACACTTTCTCGAAAACAATTTGTGAAATGAACTTATATATGGCAAATACAGTCAGTTTGATAGTCAATTCGTGAACACTAATTTGAAGATACTAATTAACTAACATAAGTGTAATAATTGTTTAATTCTACATGATTATTATAAAATATAGAAATAAATAAATGTTGTTTTAATTTTTTCGTACAATTAATTAAGAAGAATATATATAGATATAATTGATTATAAAGTATGAAAATATTATTTATTTATTATTATGTTGAGTAATAAATTTGGTTTAAAAATTCTGTATTTTCAAATATATACATAAATTTAGAACTAAAAACTTTTATACTTTATTTATATTTTTGTATTTTATAGATTACTAAATTATAATATTTTATAATATTAAACGATCCTGTGTATACCTTTTGCAAAATTAACTCAAATTCATTAAACAATTTTCATTTCTTTGTTTATAGGTGGACTCTTATGTAAACTTCATATTACACTTCATTGTCTTGTCAATTTAATAATATGTTCAATCATTCTTCATAATATATTACGTCATATGTAAATTCATTTATATAGAAATTATTTACTGCTTCTAATATAATTTTGAATGTACTCTAGTATAAGATGCGCATACTATAATTTATAATATTTTATATTATATTTTTTGAATTTAATATAATATAATAAATCCAATTCAACAGTTACATTATGAAATTTATTTTATATAAAAATGTATATCTCGCTATTGTCTTTAATGTTTAAAATATTAAGCTATTACGTTATTATATAAATTACGCGTTTTAACTTAAATATGATAAATTGGCAATCCTTTGATGCGAATGCAATTTAAAAGGTTAATACGAGAATATAGGAATATAGGAAATTGAAACGATTCGCATAACTGTAATGTATCAAATTGCATTGTTTATGCGTGGGATTGGGCGAAACTTCATAAATCAAGTTTTGCAGATTTGTGCGTGATAATAATGTGTATCGGGTTATTTTATGAGAAATGATCGATAATCATTGATCATATCCGATATTTATAATCCAGCCGAAGGCCGCAATGTTTATCTCATTAATGAAAGCCAACGATGTCTTTTCTACCTGATGACTGCAAATGTAGAATCATATTATATTATGCATAATTTAACGTCAAATTCACATAACGATAAAATTATTTTCATTTTGTCAACTCAAAACAGGAAAACAAACAAATATGTAATTTAATTTATAGATCATCCAAATGAATATTCATACATTATTAATTCAGTACATTGTATTATAATTGAGCGATTGTATAATACATAATAAGAGATGTGGAATATCACTTTAAATTTATTGTAGCGTATTAATTTCAGAATAATTTAATGTGATATTCTATTATATTGCAATCAAAATAACCTTTCCCTTTATAATGTAATTGAATGAGAAATTATTTCATATATACAATTATATAAACAACTATAATGTAGGACTTTTAAAAATACTGTAAAAATTAGTTAATGTATAAAAACGATGTTACTGAAATATATTACAATATTTTTCTAGAAACGATTATGTAGAAAGAATATATAATATACATAATATTTAACTTACTTATAAATGTAAGTAATGAAGATTATAAATTATACTTATGAAATATTATCAATAATGATAAGTTTCATATTTCCTAACTGAAAGTTAATATTTATATATTATTATTTTTTAATAGAAATTTATAAAATATTTATTGTAATATGAACAATACAACATGAATAGTATAACAAAATTAATTATTTATTATTATTATTATTGACATTATATCAAGTTCAAGAACTTGATCTGGATCGAATAGGTCATATCATTATACATTGAAAACGAAAAATTGATTAAATTTGTTTGCTGTCACTTTCTATAATGAAAGTTGGACCAATGTTTCTACGTTTATTTTAAACTAAATAAATAATTCTAATGTTTTATTTCGCAAAAAAGAGAAAGTAGTTTAACTTGAGTCAGTTGTTAATTTTCAGTTCTCACAATGTGAATGCGATGTCGATGCATGATTATGTTACAATAATTTGAAATATGTTGTTCATACATGCGGCATTATTATTTACACGCTATAGTTATTGACACAAACTTTATGCTCGACTGTGCACCGAACATTATGCAAATTCGTAGCGGTTAGAACGTGTTTTTATATACAGCTTATCTTTGGCGGCAAACAATTCGCAATTGTAAGAAACTCAATCATAGAAAACACAATTTTAACATTTCATACGAATTAGGATCTTTTAAATAAATTTATTATATTTTTTAATCTATAATTTAAAATTTTAAAATCTTCTAGAAATATTAAATACATATATTATTTTTGTTTAAATGTTATTAATTTTGCAAATTTAGTATTGCATGTTAAAAAATTCTTAACAAGTCCTAAGTAGAGGCTTGGGAAGGGTAAAATTTGGTATGTCCTATTAGGGTTTCCCTCATCTGGTCCATAGAAGGACCTTATTAGAAACCCTCCCCAAATCATGATATAAGAAATGCCAGATGAGACCCTGATATATATTGTTTACGTAGATTATAATGACGATGATATATAATATGCCTTATCAAGACGAAATCAGGATGTATATTAAAATTTTCGTACGTTCAAATGAAGTGGTCGCATAATTAAAAAAATAGGTCGAGACTTGAGCAAGTTATATACATTAGGTAAAACCTCATTTGCTTTTCATCATGATATGGCAGCTGGAAACATTTTCAGGACCTGATAAGTTTGTAAAAAGGCAAACCACGTGTGATTATGATCTAGTAACTTTCGGGGTTATAATAAAATAGTGATGAAATAATCTTTAGTAAGCGGTGATGGAGAAGATCGTTACATGGATAGATGGCCATTATTTAAAAATATGTTTTGTTTCAAGTATAAATTAGGTATAAATATAAATATATATATACAAATATTTCATTTTTTTATTAGATAAAAAATTGGTAATGTGGTTTCCTATTTGAGGCCATAGTATTTCATACATTACACCCATCTATTGGCCCTGATAAGTTATCTTTCGGCAAGAAAATTCCAAAATTAGGACCACATTTCTGCCTTATCGGTATTTCTACTTGGGGTGTTTCATGTTAATATCTATTATTACGTAATTGCATTCAATTTATGGTTATTACATATATATAAAGACAAGAAATTGTAATATATATGTTTTATTAGAAACAATTAATTGGAAATAAATAAATAATATAGTTATATATCTGTACTATTATTTTGTATTCAATTAATATAAATTCATATAAAATTATTATACAAAATCGATATTAGTCAACACATATGTATATAATATTTATTCTAATGTTACTGATAATGGTCTCTCATATATTTATACTATATAGCATAGAAATTTTTAATATGAAATATTTCTTAGTGCAGTTAAGAATATTTATATAAAATTATAGTTTTTCTTTAAATAAAATATGTATTTTAGTTTTTATAATAATTAAAAAAATATATAATATAATTATATCCGTGAAATTATAATACAATTATACTACGGTAGTAATATTTTTTATAACTTTCTTCACAAACAAGTATCACACTTATGTTACACAAAATGTTACATCAAATATAGTATAACAGGTTCATGATCACATTCCGAATATGAAAATAAAACAAGAAAATCTATATTTCCTGATTAGTAATCTTGTCGGTAGTTGAACTCATTTGAATTTTATTATAAATCGTTAATACACTTTACGAAGCTTATGATTTAATATAGAAAGTATTTAGTATGTAATAAAATGAAATTTCTTGCTTAATAATAATATCCATATTGTCACATTTCATTTGCCAAGGATCATATTTTATTGTCATAAATAATGGATTTCTCATTTCAAAAGTTATACCAGAATAATATGTAACGAAAAAAAAAATATTTTTTTTAGAACAAAAGCAAAAAGCGTATTAATATAAGATATAAATGATACAATTCTATTAGTTCATATGTATTTATTTTTTAAATTTAAATAAAATGATTGCCTCTACTTAAACGTTCAAATAATTTCGCGTAAAATATATTAACTATTTTAACGACTGAAGAAAATAATAATATATATACGTTTTGAATAAAAATTGTGCCAAAGATTACAATAAAGTTGTTCTAAAAATTACAATTAAATTAAATAAAATTATATTAATAATATATTAAAATTAGTTAGTCTCTTCGAATTCGGTTACGAATCAAATATAAAATATTATAGAAACTGACGAAGTAAAATAAGTAAATTATAAACAAGAGACGGAGATTAATGTAAATAGGCTTCGTTCGCTCCAATAATTGCATTACGGCATTTAATAAGACAAATAACGAAGCATTAATTATACATATTTTTTTAATTTGAAATTAAATAAAAGTTGCGATCGACCGGCTTGATAAATAACTTTAACAAAAGTACAATAACCTTAATCGAATTACTCGAATATTTTAACAATGCCTTGTTCCACGATCCGACATCAGCTAAGATTAACTGCAGGACGTAGTACAATCCCCTTCAATCTACCTATTTTTTTTATCCGCACGATGCTTTATCAACTAGCGCACTTTTCATAAGAAACGTTTATCACCTAACGTCAGCAACAAATAAATCTTTAGTAAAGCGTAGCTATGTTATGCATGCTTACTCTGAGAGTACGTGTGTGCGTGTACACACACGTAAATTGCCGCCTACGCTCTCATACGGTGCTCTAACCGTAATAGGAAGTGCGTGAGAGGCTTTCATACTACCATACGATTGGCAATACGCGATCGCCAACTTGTATTGGGAATCTGAGAAGAAACCCATTATGTTCGTGCAAAAATTATCATCTGGCTTCTCTTTCTCCTTTGATTTCTTTCAAAGTATGCAAATGTTGAACAACGGTGTCCACAAAAACGATTCGATCGATTTTGCAATTTAGAGACCAACCACCTTGTTATTTATTGCAATAACCGTTTTATTATGTTCTTGTAACGATTAGTTAAAGTTAAGAAAATTATGCAATCATCGGATATCTTAAATCTGTATAAGTTTAAGGCATTTAAGATACAGGATTTTGGACATATTAATGTGCATCGAATTATTACGGTGATCCCTTCACATATTTCAAAACATACAATAGCTATTTTTAAACTTTTGTGAACATTTAAAAATGTATATTTAAATAGTTTAATTATTATTTTGGTTAAATGACAATCAAAAGTTATTTTTATTCTTATAATTTAGTCTATAGTTGAGTATACTTGTTGATACGAATAATATTAGAATGAAAAAATACGCAGTTTCTGAATGTATAAATAAATACACTGAGAGAAATATAACAGAAATTTTTAGTGTTTTTAACAGTAATGCAAAGATATGTCGGTCAGATCCTGAAAATTACTGTTTAAACAGTAATTTTTGGTGGTAAAAATTGAACATGTTAAA
>JABFQC010001108.1:0-21033 GCA_022817085.1 Psilanteris sp. ZL-2020 | reverse complement strand
GAATAATAAAGATTATCGCATTAAATCGGATTCTTAATAACAAACCAGTCCTTGTAAAGTATTCTCTCATGATTTTTTATTTCACGAAAATTGCAATTTTTACAAGACAATAATACTTGTATATAAGTAAGTCAAGTGTTTTATTTAGTATAATTTATAATAATTAAATCGTTTTAAAATAAAAATGTAATAAAATTCAATAATAACATTAACGAAAACGTTTAACATTTCCTTCGAACATATTCAAGCAACAACATATTTCTCGTCGTTATAAATTAAACTCATTGTGAATCTAATTTTAATTTAGTTAACTTAAACAATTAACACACGTGACGCAGTACACCGAGAAAAATATAATTGAAATTTTACTATAAAATAAACGAAACTCACCCTGGAAGAAAGTTAAAATTTGTCTCATAAATTACGGTAAAATAGCAGCATAAACATAGTATTTTCTTTTTTATTTATGCCACATTTTCACCATAATTTGTGGGATAAATTGGAAGTTTGTTTCCAATCCAAGGTCAGTTTCGTTTATTTTACACTTGGAGAAATAAATGACGAAAAATTACTATTTATTTCCTTAATTTTCAATCATAAGAAAAAAAAAACAAAATATTTACTGTTTTTGAAAGGAAAACGAACGTTTTTTACATAAAAAATACTATTTTATCATAATATTTTACTTTTAAAAATAGTAAATATTATGAATTTTCTCTTATGATTCCGAATTAATGATATAGATAGTAATTTTTCGTTATTTATTTTTCTCAGTGTATAGTAACATTTCAATTATATTATTCATCCATTTTTACGTGAAAAAAAATTTGCACTTTTTTCAATTTCCTTACACAATTGTTTGTTAATTATTCAATTTCTCAAACAAATAAATCTTCCCATAACAAACCCTCGAATCATTACCAGCTGGTTCGTCTTTCACTCTCGCGTCGATTAACATATCTACCGTTTAAATGAATTCTTCTTGGCAATATATTCAATGGAAAATCATCTGAATACTAAGCGATTCCACTAAGCCATTAAACGATTGTTTCGAGATAGCAAAACCTCATTTAAAACAACCGCCTGAGCGCATTCGAGTGACACCATCCCCGCATCTCTATGTCCGCTCTATAATCGGCATCGACCTATTGCATAATTCGCGTCATCCCGATGTGTGACGAATAAACGTTTGTCGCGTCACTCTTGGCCCTCGCGGCGGTGCTTGCGCCACCACTTGCGCCGCCAGCCCCAACCGCGCGTCAAGACTACCACGCGCCAATGTTTTCCCAACTGCGACGTGTTATCATTCCCGCGGAAGCCGTGTTTTGTTTCGGCTTGGGCAAACAACTCGAGCACAACTCGTCCCGAAAAATAACATAATTTATTTTACGTCGAGGGCGACTTTACGACCAGAGAGGGGACCGAGGAGATAAATTTCGACTCGTCGCGTATGAAATTTGCACCAATTGAACGCAACCACCCGCTGGCTCCAGACCGAACCCCGAGACCTTTTGTCCCGGGCTTTGTGTCTCTTGGCAGCCACTTGAGCCGAAATGTCCGTGGCATCGCGCGGCAAATTTACGGGCGTGCGCGCGAATGCCCAGCTGACGGATCCCGAAGAGGTCGCAGCTGATACTTCCATCTGCTGCGATCTTCGCCGCGACCATTGTTCGGCCTATTTGTGCCTATTTCGTGGAATGATGCCTCGGCCATTAACGGCTTTATGGGTTTCGGACTTTGTGCGGTTTCACGACCGTGCGATTTTATTCCCGATTTCGGCGTGCTCCGCCAATGGCAAGTATTCTTGCTAAATCCCCGATTCTCCGGGTCAATATTGGTTAGGATGGTTTCAAACACAAATGTTAATCTTCGGTTTGACTGAATTATTAGCGTTGAATTTGTTATGGATGGACCGTACGTCCAACCTCGAATTCGTCGATACCCAGCAGGACTATGCCAGAGTTAAACAAATGGTCCGATTCTGGCACAGCACTGGATACCAGATAATGCACTGAGAAAATGAAATTGTAAGAGGAACTACGCACATCGTTAGTCGTAGAATTTCATATTTACTATTCTTATAATTTGAATAGTAATCGACGTCAGCTAATGAGATAACGGGATTCATCTGGTTTAACCAAATGAGAAGCATCAAAATGTTACGATGTAAATTGTACAATTTCATGTTCTCAGTGTTGTAACCAGGTTTGTGCTGGTTTGGTCAAATTATGGTTAACACCCGAAATAGTAGCAAACCTAAGCTCAACCAGACTTGGTCAAAATTGACAACCAGTAAAGTGCCAGAGTTGAGCCAGGCATGGCACTTTGCATTCTATAGTCTAATACAATTTTAACAATGTGCCAGATGAAAACGAGTACTGAAAAGTTCGGAAACCACTACTGGTAGAATACTGGTAACAGTACTGGGCCGAAGTTATCACTCCAACGATGGTACAGTAATCGGCCTAAGTCGGTTTACAATTATAAAAGTACTGGCAACCCTGGTGCCAGTACTGGGACAATATCGAGCCATTCGTATTTGCCCTGCTGGGCAATTAGGGCGAGGCAATTGAGGATCTGCGAGTGGGGAAGCGATGGGGTTAGTTTGGTTGGATGGATTGGTGCGTAATCAAATGAGAATGGGAATTAAACAAATTGGCTTTGGCTTAATTTGGAAACTTTTCGGCTTCGTGGGTTTTGCGGCAGGTGCGAAATTGCAACGAAATGCGTGAAATCGAAGAAAATTGGTTTAGGCCAGTAATGGTTGAAAATGAAATTATGATGGATTGGAATATCGTAAAGTATGAATATAAACAGGAAAAATTGATTCTGTAATAATGAAAATGGCCAGAATCGGTTGTCTGCCACAATAAGCCGAACCCTGTGTCTGGCAATATCTTTGTTTGGGAGGGATCGTCGTGTGCGGAGTAGGCATCAACTGATTTCACATTTTTCCATCGTCCATTCAATTAAGTGAAAAGATCAGTGAAGCCGATCGGTCCATTGTCCGGCTTTGCTTTGGCCGTGTTTGGCTCGCGCACGGAATACCAGGACCCGAAATCGTGCGATCGATTTCAAGATTTCTCCTCGGTGAGTATTTTTTCAGGAAGCCGCATTCTTCGGGGAATTAAACTCGATATGTTTTCCAAGCGTGAACATCTGACGGGTTGGTTCCATTCAATTAGCGTCGGCTACTGTAATCGGGTTGGCAAGATGTATTCCACTTCAATCCCAACAAATGAACTCTGACGCTACGCAATTCAAGGTCAGCACGGCCTTTCCAATTGCCATTTGCACTCCTTGCGAACTGCGGGGAGTTTGTTTCAACCAATCTCTGTCGGGTAAATGAAGTCAACTTGGCAATCCTTGAGATGTCCGGAAACCTGGGGGCTTGGTGGGATTTTTAATGAGTTTTAATAGGGTTGATTGACTTTTAGGATTTAGGTGATGGTTTTTAATGTTTATCTCTTTCCTTGTATCCATGTTTTGTGTGATTTTTTAGGGTTTCGGGTTTTTTAGAGTTTTAATAGGGTTGATTGTCTTAAGATATAAGTGATGGTTTTTAATGTTTATCTCTTTCCTTGTATCCAAATTTTGTATGGTTTTAGGAATAATACTGCGATATTTTCAATAAAACCAACAACTTAATTAACGTATTAGGGCATCATTTGAACAAAGTAGTTCTTTTGGAGTCCATTAATGTTAAACTTTAAGTAATTAACGAAAGAAAGACATATGGATTTAGGTGAAGGTATTCTTTTTCTTTCTATGTGGTTTTAGGAATGACACACCCATTTTTCTAACAAAACCAACGTATTAATTAAACAAAAGAATCATTGACGCAACGTAGTACACATGTATTCTAGCAAAACTTCTGTTGTACTTGAATTGACAGAAGAAGTTCGAACGCGTCTATGTGTGTGGGTTTGCGAATGAAACGCTTACGGTCAACGTCCCATTCATAAGAGTCCTTTCGAGATGCCCATCCTGCAAAAAATGGAAGAAGTATAGGCGCATTGTCCAGTCGGCCGTTGCTACTCTGCCCTGTTTGGCTGAGGAGAAAGGATCGTCCCGATGCACGCGTCTCAAACAATTAGCGTACCACCGTTAAGCGCTTTCCTAAGCGAACCGTGAAATAGACACTGTCCATCCAGGCTAGGAAATCACTGAGTTTGATCTTGCAGCAATAATTTCAACGTCAATTCGACGAGACCGGAGAAAGCGTGCGGGCGGACTCTGGAACTAACGCAAACTAGGGAAGATTTTTAAAACTCGCGCTGGGAACGTTAAAATTGGTTTAAAATGCAATCGTATCCAAAAAAAATGGGATATACAATTTGGACCAACATGAAACTGACATTCAAACTTAAAATGGTGAACTATCAAAAATATTTCTTGATAGAAACTAACCCCACACTCGTTAGAATTACATAAAATTGGCTTATTTCAATGCCATTCGAAATCATTTCAGTATGGCAAATAATTTATTTTTAAACTTAATATTACAATTTTGGTTGGTAAAAAGAAACGTTAAGTATAAATTCTGGTATTTTTGTAAACATTATTGATAATGGCGAAAATTTAATTGCTCATATTATTCTCTAAATGACTCGGAAATGCATTTTGATCTCATTTTGGTAGTTAAATTAATTATATCTGTCGATACAAAGTAATTTTGAACGATTTTAAGAAATTTTATTTTTCGATCAAAAATCGAAGTTTTTGAAGGGAGTCGTGCATTTTGTCAAAAATGGCCAAAAATTCATTTATTTTAAATCGACTCAAAAACATTGTAGAATACTTACCTAATATATTATTAGATATATTATGTTAATTTTACTTGATATGAAAGAATTTTAAGCATAAATCCTATAATTTTTGTAAATATTATTGATAATGGCTAAAATTTAATTTCACATAAATTTCTCTAAAAATCACGGAAATGTACTATCGTTACATTTTCGTACTGGAAATAACTTTGTCTGTTCATATACAATAATTTTGAACTATTTTACGAAATTTCATGTTTCGATCAAAAATCGATGTTTTTGTGCTATAGCAGAGGCACGACTTAGTTTCGTTAGACGCACACATTATTATTGCAGACACCTATAACAAATGGGCGGAGTTTTGCTAAAATCGTAAATAAGAACTTAGCGCTTTTCGGTAGGTTTGAAACTACAAAATTTTCATGTGCGTCTTACCAACAAAGTAAGCATGTCAATACAATTTTTGTAGTTTGACTCAATGCTAATTTTGGAAACTAACTTTTACAAATTTAGATAAAAATGTTTACTTTATTCGGGAAATATCTTTTATGCGAATTTCGAAAGTGCTTTAACTACGATTATCGTTCCAGAATTCTATCAGTGTACGTAAATCAGTTAATAGTCTAGGATTTGATTCAGCATTCGCGGACCTTGTTGCAACTATTTTTCACGGCTTACGTGGATACCACCGGTGGAACACAAAGCACCAAGTCATTTGCTGCAACATATGGGTAATTCAGTCGCGTCCATTAAAAGCAGGGGCCGCGATGACAACCGGATACTGGAAGCCCCGGATCGTCAAAAAAGTGCCTTCAACCGATCCTGTTTAAACATTCTCATGACCCCGCTACTGCTTTTCGGTGAAACCCGTATCATGTCACGAGGGAGAGATCGTTTTACATGCACCCATTAGCGTTATATTAAGTTCTTATTGAGATTAATATTTTCTTTACGCCATTCAATATTGCGAGTGTGAAGAGCGGAATTGTGATTCGAAGCTCTACGGTGGAAGACGGTCGCCTGGGATCACTGTGGTTGAAAGGTTTTGTTATTAAGTGATTCTTTTTATGAATTTGATTGATTGATTTGATACGGAAACGTTTTATTCGAATTTAACAGTGGTCTTTAACAATATAATATTCAGCATTATCTCGCTATTGATATGGCCGTTTTATAATTAAAATACAACTTCTTTATCTGTCAATTCTACGGTGAGAAGTATTACATTGAGAATGGTACGATGGAGATTTGGTGCGCGAATTGAAAATGAAAAAAAAAGGTTTGAAACGGGGAATGTAAATGTGTAATTTTTTAATATAAATTATTGACAATATTGTACTTTATAAAATTAATTTATTTTATATTTAGAAAAATGACATTGATCAAATTTACAATAATTCGTAGAACAGAGAGAATGTAACATTATGACGTTGTTCGTAATTGTGAGATAAAGATCATAAATGTTACTGTGTCATATAATATAAAAAAATGACTGATTTTAATTTAATTCAATTATTACAGCTGCTGGTATTTATTATATTAAATAATAATTTTTAAAATGTTGCATTGAACATTCTATTGAATTTGAAAAATGACTTCAATAAATTTGAAATATAAAAGTATTAAAAATAAATGACATTATCATCATCACATTAATTTTATTTTCATACGAAATTACGTGTGCGCGTCAAATACTATATTAATTGATGAAATATTGTTATATGGTACTTTAAAAAATCCCATTTAATTTAAATATGACAATATTCAAATGACTGCTACATTAAACAGGAAATAATATTTCACGCATTTGTAAACATTCCTACGACATAAATACGAAAATTGCTTTTTAATTGCACATATCGTTATAGGTGTCAGGATTATTATTACATTAAATAGTAATTTTTATCACATTACTAAATCTATGCTACTTTTATTATTTACACTGTAACTTCTGCCACACGATTTTCCTTCGCGTCCATTATCTTCGAAAAATCTTGGTCTACGAAAAATCCAAACTTTTATTACGCCCAACTCCTATTGTTCGAATACTTTTTGTTTTTAATTCTATGATAACGTGTAACTTCGCGAGATATTTCTGTTCATAAATTTTTCAACCGTCCAAGTTCAAGGTACCGTCAACGGTTACAATGCGGTCTAATAACCAGCGCCGCGCAATTAAACAACGCTGAAACGTGACTCAGAAAGCGGATCGTGCTTTCGTGATCACAATGCACTCTCGCTTTCGCGATACTACGTGCGTTTTTCGTTATGGCGTAACGTACTAAAGAGCTCGCTAAGCCATTGGCCGAACTCAATTTCTATTAACCCATATCCCACGGTCGCAGAGTTAAATGCGCCCCGTCAAAAGCAACCAGTTTTCGTTCTTAATGGTAGATTCGGAAGTAATGAACCAATGCGTTTGAAATGACGTTCATTTTGGAGAACGGAATAACTGCGTGGTTCGTTAAGTTTATATCACAGTGGCATTGGACTATTTCTTATATGTTCTTTTCCATATTGTGGATCGAAGCGTTGAAACTCCAAAAGTGTACAATTTTAATTTATAGAAATTGTATTTCTAACAACAAAATGATTTGGTACCAATAATTTCAGTTCAGAATTAAACTGAATTGACAAAATCATTTTGGTACCGAAAATTATTTTATAGCAGTGGAGTCTTTTTGGTATCAAAAATTTAGTTTTAGTAGAAAAATGATTTTGGTACAAACCGTTTCAGTTTCAATTTCAGAATTGAACTGAATTGACACAATCATTTTGGTACCAAATATTTGTTTTATAACAGTGGAGTCCTTTTGGTATCAAAAATTGAGTTTTAGTAGAAACATGATTTTGGTACAAACCATTTGAGTTTCAATTTCAGAATTAAACTGAATTGACAAAATCATTTTGGTACCGAAAATTGTTTTATAACAGTAGAGTCTTTTTGGTATCAAAAAT
This sequence comes from Psilanteris sp. ZL-2020, assembly GCA_022817085.1. NCBI lineage: Eukaryota > Metazoa > Arthropoda > Insecta > Hymenoptera > Scelionidae > Psilanteris > Psilanteris sp. ZL-2020. The sequence goes on along the minus strand of JABFQC010001108.1, from coordinate 13,306 downwards.
TTAGTTTTAGTAGAAAAATGATTTTGATACAAGCCATTTCAATTTCAATTTCAGAATTGAACTGAATTGATACAATCATTTTGGTACGAAAAATGTTGTTTGTATTTAGGAAAATAAATTTAGTACCAAATATTCATCATTAATAAACATTGCTGACAGCAAATTCGGTAACAGCGAATGAATCATTCTCCACCGCCGTCACCGCCATCTTCCAATGTTTCTAAATATTTGGGATCCGCTGGCACCGCGTCGTTCGGCAATTCTTCATCGTGCAGGTTGTCCGTGTCATCTTGTAGTCATTGTCTTATGATGGTGTCCTTGACGTCGAGCATAAAAACTTGACTGTTTGTGGTTTTCTGATCGTTCGCTAACGCGTTCCGACGCCGAATTCGGTTCGCCACAAAAGGTGTAAAGAGGTTTGGTTCTATTTTACGCTTCGGCGTGCGTGAGAATTTTGCAATGATGAGGCTTGCTAGCAAGCCTATTGTCATAGTTAATGTGGTGCCAATTACGCTGTACCACATATAGGAAATGCGGTAGAGATAGAAAAAGGAAGATTGGTCCACGTCGCTGAAAATGAAAATAGTTTTAGAAACTTTGAAACAAGTAGTCAGTGTGTTCATATAGATTATCGTGGAAATTTAAGTTAATTTAATTATTTATTGTATTAATAAAGTACTATAAATAAAAGATATTAAACATAGCTTAATAAAGTTATATTCATTTTTAAAAAGATACAGTTATACTCAGTTCAATATTAATAAAATCAAAAAAGTAAAAAAAAATTTTTTTTTAACTATACATTTCGGTCTTTTGTTTAATAATAAATTAAAATTAATATATATAATAAAATATTAGCCTCGTACTGGGTTGTTAAAATGAATTATATATTAATGAAAAAATTATATAATAATTTTTATTTATTATTGAAAAGGCTCCAAATAAACGACCGAAACGTATAATTAAAAAAATTGATTTTTTAATTTTTTCATTTTATTAAACTTGAACTGAGTATAAGTGTATCTTTTTAAAATACATTGTTATTTTAAAATAACTGAGTGTAAGAATAAAAGTTACATTGAATTAAACGAAATTATTTCTTGTGTGTGAAAAGATATTTTATAAATAATAACTGAATTAATGCCTGAAGTATATGTTAATGCCTAATTTATGCTGATATTAAATAAATAAAATAATTAAGATAAAATTTGTAAATTAAATTAAATTCAATTTACTTAAATTATATAAAATAAATGAAGGTAAATCAATGACAATAAACAAAATTTAGTAAGTGTTGCATTAATTTAATGTAAATTATTAAAGCTAATTCAAATTTTACATGCAAACTAAATTGTGGGAAAATAAATTGAATTGAAGTTACTTGACATAAGCTTTTATTGACCAAGCATAAACACAACATATTAAATATAATATTAAATTGTTCAACTAAAATAAAATCGATCAAAAATTTAAAATAATCTAAGCGACACTATTTTATTATTAGAATGTAAAGTACATTAAAATCCATTGAACTATGTTGAACAGAATTAAAATAACTTGAAGTAAAAAAACCAAACTTAATTAACTATACTAGACTAAAATGCAAATTTAATTGAATTGTAATAATAAACTTATAAATTAAACGGCAGTTAATTGAACAAATTACATTAAAATGAATTAAATTATTATAATTTATAAAGCAAAATTATATCAATCCTAGAAATTGAAAACCCAAACGTAAATACAAAAATTAATTTGAATTAAACTAAAATACAACACCCTTTGTAATCTTAACAAAAATATAGAATAGAATAAATAATACTAACTAAAACATAAGTAAAAGAAACCCTAGTTAGTTTATACCATGATTTAATTAAAATAAATTTTCAACTGAAATAAAAAAAAACAGTAGGAAACATTTATCTGCAAGGTCAATTACGCTCACCCATAAACGACCCCAAGACGATCGTCATCGTGAACTGTAGAATTGTCGCATCCTTCTATGTAAACAGGAAGTGTAGGAGGGATGGGTCTAGGCTTTCCAAAGGCCATCCACGTGTCGACGCAGAGTGCCACCAAGGCACCAATTATAGTTCCTGCTTCGTTTGCCGACTCGACGAAGATACCTAAACTAAAGATACCCAAAAGGGGACCGCAGATCGCACCCATAATCGATATCGTCATGGTAATCAGGCTGCCAAAGCTTCCGGCCAGAAAGGCTACGCTCAAACACACAACGCCATTTACGAGTGCTAAAATTTTGCCGAAAAAGGACGCCTTTTGCGTGGGAAATTCTTTCCCCATTCGCACATAGAGCGGTTTTATGTAGTCTTCGAGAGCCACGGCTGCTAGCGAATTCAACATGGCGGATATTGTGCTCAGACTCGCACTGAACACTCCGGCGATAAACAATCCGGACATCCCCGGAAAACTTGACATCTTTTCTGCAACGAAGTACGGCATAATCTTATCGAAAGACGATATCTTGCCGGAAGCAACGGGATCGCAGTTACGATAAACAGCGTACAGGGTCAGACCGGCGAAAGATGTTAATCCCACTAGGAATAAAGAAAGGGGGATGTTCAGAGAAAGGGCCAGACGTGCACTCGAAATTGACCTGCAAATTCAAGAAAATAAATAATTTTTATCATCAATTTATTCAGGCTTTATTCTATACAGCACGAACGCTCGATAAACAATATATTGTTTATAAAATAATGCAAAATTGATTACGACAATTTGCAGGCGATTAAAAAGATGTCGAGATTTTTTTTTTATTAAAAATTGTGAATAAAATTTATGCTAATTATGGAAACAGAAAAAAAGTTCCTTTAAATGAATAGCAATAACTGAAATAAAAATAACTACGAGAAACCAAATTGTTTTCCCTCAAAGCTCGAATAGAATACCCATTAAATAGTAGGAATTTCAAGTCATTAACAATAACATCGACCGAAATTTGAAATTCATATCGCGACAAATGAATTCCTTTGCAAAAGTGATACAAAAGTCACTTACTAAACGCGAGCATTCGAATAATTTATCGCGCAAACTAACATTATTTGGCCGCGCTGAAATTGGAATTCTCGGCTGCCGTCGACTAAAAGAAACGAAAACAAATCAGACTAAGTTCAAAGACGCTCTAATTGAACGCCCTCGAAGAAAACACGTTCCTGTTGCTATAAATACCAAATGAATCATTTTCGCTTTCCTTCGGTGGAGTATTTATTCGAACGAGCCGACATACGTAAGCGGAAGAGCGACGTCTTATTATAAACGTAGTGAACGTTTACAAATTGTCCGGTAATCATTTCGTAATCATTGGGAATGACACAGGTCGAGACCAGGGTGCAATTACACGCGGTTGCATAACCGACGGATTACTTACTTGACAGTCAGCAGACGCTGAACTTGGACTTGATTGATCCCGTAGAGCGATAAGAACGTGCAAAAGCTACCGGACAGAAGGGCCCAAAAGGTGTGGCGGATGGTCGGGTCGAACCGAAAGCTGAAAAGTAATAAAGTATCAAAATGGGCTGTCACTTAGGGCATGACATCGATAGATGCCGTTATCTTATTTGCCATCATCGTGGATTACTCGAAAAATTCGGTGCGACCGTCTTGTTGCACGACTTCCCAGACCTTAGATAGGCCGCCAGGTAGCTCGTAGGCTGCGACTCCGAGAACGCAGAAGATGGCGGCGTACATAAGCAGACCTTGGAACACGTCTGTGATGAGCACGGCCTTGATACCACCAATGGTCGAGTAGAACATGCAGATAATTCCAATTAGTAGAATGCTCATACTGCTGGACAAGCCCGTGGTCGCCTCTAGAGCGAGCGATGGCGCATAAAGCACCACGCCGGTGTACAGAACCAAGTGCAGGAAGTTTGCCCCGCTGGCCACCAATCGAGTCATCCGTCCGAAACGTCTTTCTAAATACTAAAGAGCACAGTTTACGACGTGTCGATTGAATTGTTCGACGACAGAAATTGATTCTAGGTAGTCATTTAGAAGACGATATCTGGGAAGATTGTTGACTGCGAGATGGCTGTGGGAATTGCGTTGGTGGTCTTGAAAAGTTGTAAACGTAATTATGGGTGGTGCTATAGATATTAGGTGCATAAAATATAGATAAAGGTATATAAAAATGTTTAATGAGTGATTTTAGGGACATATGATAATGAATAAGCATTAATATGCAGCGGCTTGTCTTCAACGGTGGTCCTTAAAAACGGATTTGTCCTAACTAATGTCCAATAAAGTATTTCATAAAGGGAAGACCCATCGATATTGGTTAAGTATCAGTTGATAAACGTTTTTACGGGTTTAAATGGTCTAATATTTGTAATGCAAAAATTTGGCCCGGTTCGGAAGTTCGGCATCCCGCTCGCCTGTGGTAGCGAAAGCAAGAGTGGCTGCGTTCTATCATGAATCATAGCTTGCGAACTTAATTACGAACGAATGCCGCTAATTGGCGAAGTATGTACTATTGAATGGCGTGATGGATCGATAGATCTTACCTCGAACACGCTCATGGTATTGAGTTCGAAAAACACAGGCAGGTAAAAGTACGCGACTACTGGAGTTCCAATGAGCGATCCCAATAGGTGCATGGCAAATTGCGTTCCGTGTGTGTAGGTTTCTGCGCTGATTCCAAGAAGAGCAATTGCCGATATGAAGGAGACCATCAGCGCGATCGCAAGTGGAACGATTTTCATCGAGCGGTCGGCCGAGAAGTATTCCTGTCGACGGTAATCAAGTCAGATTGCTTATTGGTCGTCGTATTTTTTAAATTGCGCAATTTCGCGTTGATGAAATGATGCTGGCGGATGATGATGGCGGATTAACGAAAAAAATGAAATACCTCGGCTGTTTTCTGACGACCGCCGCTGAAACGATAGTACACGCCGATCCCTGCGGAGATCATTAACACTATGCCAATGACCAGGTAGTCGGCCCATTGTAGCACACCTGCTGGCTAAAAAACGTCCCAATTCACAGAAGGAAGTGTTAAGTGTGCTGAATTCAAACTGTCATAGCCAACGGAACAAACGCTTTGTAACTAATGGCATCTAAGAATACCGTGCCATTGAATTTCGTTCGCATTCAAGATCAAGTCGAAAGTCCTGTATTTTCTTGTTTTCTTTGTGGTTGTTGAGTAAACTTGTCAATGTCAATTGACGAGTTTATTATGTTGCACATATCATAAAGGTAGTTAAAGAACATTTAAGCAGCATATTTTTATGGAAGTTATTAGTTGTTGAGTCATTAAAGAAATTTTAAACTAATTAGTATGTAATGCAAATGTTCTTTTAAATAGAGAAAGTTGATTTTACGTGTATCAAAACACGTGAAACTGTATTTAATTCAATTTATTTGATTGACATTTTGTCATATTTTATTGATATTCTTCTTTTCATGATTGTAACACACTTTAATATTGCAATTTTGTATGCAAGCAAATTAGAAAATGAAAATGAATTATATATTCATTTAAATGCTGAATATTGAAGAAATAATTATTATAATTATAAACTTTTTTAACATTTTTATGTTCTTTACGAACCGAATAAAGATATGTAATAGGCATACGTTATGGATGCTATAAATCTTAATAGGTTATTCTCGAATGAAAATTTATAATTAAATATCTTGTTTCACGAGCTAGTGATGGTTTCCGAAATAGGATACATATAGCATAGGTAAATTGGAAAAATCCAGTTATAGTTGGATAGGTCTTTTAGATTAGCATATAGGTTTTTATTCGGAATTTTATTATTTGTGTTAAAATCACTTTCATACGTACGTGTGTACATATACACGTGTCTAATAGAAATTACTACATTGTTTGATGTAAATATAGACTAGACGGACAATTGGTTACGATTTAACAAAGGTAACCTTAACAATTCACAATTATGATGAACTATTACTTATACTTTCAATATAACATTACTGTACGCGGAATATATAAATAATATCATACTATTATAATCACTGCAAAACCTTGTATCGTATACATATTGTTACGAAATATTAGTAACCCTCAACTAAGCTAAATCTAAATTTTGAGTAAGCATTTACTGGAATAAATGCAAAAAATCACAAATCACCTAAAAAGATGGATTTAAAATTTCAGAAATTGTCCAAAAGGATAAATACAAAAATTCAAAATAAATCATCCAACAGGATGATTTCGAAATTTCAGAATTCATCTTCAACCCTAAATCAAACATTTCAGTAATAATCTAATCAGATAATTCCGAAAATTCAGTAATTATCAGAAATTAATATCAGAAATAAATAATTAGTTCAGAAACTAACAAAACTAACAAAAATTCAAAATAAATTATCCAACAGGATGAATTCGAAATTTCAGAATTCATATTCAACCCTAAATCAAACATTTGAGTAATAATCTAATAATATAATACCGAAAAATTCACAAATTATCCACTAAAATAAATTCAAAATTTTAGAAAATAAATCGTTACCAAAACCATTCAAAAGAATAAACCAAAATGTTCAATTCCCTCATCCCAACCAACCGCATTTCCCCCGAACACTTACCTCCATTTCAATCCCACAAATTGTCTTCTATCCCAATTATTCAAAATTCACTTCACTTTGCATCTTTTTTTCAATTGAATGGCAACAAATGCATTAGCGTTACGCTGCAAACAAGTGAATGCCTGCGACGTCCACTCCTGCGTGTCTCGTTGCAGTTTCATCCTCATCGACGGACGTTCGCGAAACAAAACGCCGTTATGTAATCCGTGGCTCGGCGTGTACGTGCACGCAATGGCGCAGACTGATTGTCTATTTGAAATATCGTTTTGATGACAGTTGCCACCTTCAATGACAATCACAGAAGCAGCCGTTGGTCCAACATAACCCAGCGTTGACAACCAACCCAGCCATTTATCTGCAAGCAAGCAAAAAATTGCAATCTCGTGCCAACAAAATTGCCAAATAATTCCACCGTGTCAACGTGAATAATTGCTCGGCTCGTGGTCGCGCGCGGCAATGAATCGGTCGTCGCGTTATCTCGCAGTTTTATCCTCGCGAAAATCGGATTGTGCACGATTGCGTTCAGCGCATGTAATAATTGCGTCGGGATGCAAAGCAACGGTCACATTATCATTTTTATTGCCGCATTACCATAAGTGCTTCCTCGCGGAGTTTAACAATCTCGCAACACGCGGCAAAACGGTCCGACCGTTTCATGCCGGGAATTGAAATATTATTGAGTGAGAGCGCGGCAGGACAAGGGGTCGCGTCATAAACGCCAGATCGTACACGAGCTCATTTCGTTGATTGCAAAAAAAAAGAGGGGAAAAAGCAGCAAAACGCATTACGCGTTACGATTCGTTGGCCGTCGAACATATTACGTGCTCGCGAATTCCGCCGCTGACATTTATGATTCGACAGATTTGTAAAGAAACCGCGCGTCATTTCGCGGGTATTGTGTGCGATGAAACGAACAAAATGAAACAACCGCGATTGTCATTGTCTTCGTTCGATCATTGTTTGCAAACAGACGAGGACTCGATTGTTTTTGTCAACAATAACAAGTTTGCCCTTCGAAGGTTACGCAAACATCGAATGGTAAACAAACAACAGGGCATGCCCTTTAGAAGTCACGTAAACATTGCGCGGTAAACAAAATACAAATAAAGTAAACAAACAACCGAAAAGTAAACGATAAACAAGCGCTGGGAGAGAAAGTAACCGGATAATTGCAATTGATGGTAATTAACGGATCATCAAGTACAATCAGATTCAGTGCGTTATTAGCTCGGGCCTTCTGGTGTGCAACGCGATTAACGCGATTGGAAAAATTGATCAACTTGATTGTGATTTGCAAAGCGATGCTTTCAAGCCGAGACCGAGGGGTGCAAGTAGCGGATTCCCGTCATTAAGTTGTTAGACCAGCGCGGGACAGTTAACTGGTTGCTGAACTTCATGGCTAATCACTGACCCAGACGATCGAAATTTATCAGGTCTTGCAAGCAAATTGCTTTCGCCATTCATCGGGCGAGAGTTTTTGTGCTTTTTTGGGGTTTTTTTACCAGGTTTTTGTTGGTCGTGTGTTGGTTGGATGATTTTGCGGGGGAACAAAATCACGAAAAAAAAATTGCGCGTTTTTTGCGACGCGCGTATTGTTTTTTCGCGTAAAAAACCAGGCGTGAAAATGAACCGCGGACGAAGGAGCGGTTGCTTATTGAACGCAAACGGGTTGAACCGGCCACTTCGGTTATTACAAAACCCATTTGACTCCGGCACGTCCGTTTTAATTATTTGACGGGTTTCGCGAGTGCAATGCGTTCGCATTTTTCGGTTGCTGCAGAAAATTCATTGCGATTAAAGTCCGAACGAGTAATATTTTCGATACACATTTTGTGCCGTCAATCATGTTTTCAATTAATCCCATCGCGGTAGTTTTTCGCGGTAGTTTTCTTATTATGCGCGTGCATTCGGGAGAACCTTATTAACCGCGCGATCTATTATCCATTCGCGTTTGCAAATCGTTTCTGGAAAATCATGTCGATTGGACATAAATCATAATTTCATTAATTAATCAACGAGAGAAGTATCCAGCGAGCGGTAATTTATGCATCGCTGCCCAGGGCAGAATTCCACGTTATGCGCTGGGATCAAATGTATTGGAAAAATGACAATGTATATAGTAAAAACCAGATGATATTGAAAATAAAAATAGACACTTTTAAATTGAGTCTTTAATAAGGTAGTCGATTTAATGCGACATAATTATTTGTTTATTTTCGTTGGGATAGATATTTCTGTTATTATTTCTTATTTATTTGTTTATGTATTCATACGTCGAACAAGTTTGTTTATAAACAAACTATAACTATTTATTTGTTTTTTGTTTGTATTTCTTTTTATTTATTTACGTTTTATTACTTAGAAAATGTGTGTTTACAAATAGTTGGTAACTATCTATTTATTTTATTTTATTTGTATCTTTATTTTCAACAGATATTTTTCTTACTATTATATATTACCGTTTTAAGTAAGTAATTTTTCACGAAGTTTAGGATTATTTTTATCATTTTGTATAGCAATTTATGTATTCTCATCTTACACATGTATTATCGAAATTGTTATATGCCTTTAGTTTAATTGAAATCGACAATGTATTAATTTGTTAATGACTCCGTTTTTTAAATTTCAAACAAATTACTTTACTTAGAATATACGTTAATTATTATCATATTTCTCATAACCCTTGAATCTAACAGGCCATCATTTTTCTTAATCACGTTTCTTAATTAACGAACGTCGTTTTCCAAAATAATCATTTCTCAAACATCCACTTGTACAAACCATTCATTTAATAACAAAATTTCGCATCCCAATTTGCACCATCCGTCTAAACACCGCAAAAACAAAAACGAACGATCGTTATTTATAACGCAGTTTTTGGCGAATAATTTTTTCGCATTTTAAGAATATAATTTTCGTACATGAAATATCGATTTCGAATAACCGAATGGGAATTTTATACGCCAATTAAGGATCAGGCGAAACGTAAAATAAATCACCGTCGCGCGCGGCTAAATTGCACGCTCGCCGAAACGCGCGTCTGAAAAAAATGCGCGAAACCCACGGCAGAAACGAGAAATCCGTTTAATAACGTTCGACGTGGTGCGTGGATGCCCGGCGGTTGGTAATTGCGAAATGTAATTTTTCGTGCGACTCCAAACTAAATGCGCCGGCGTACGTTCCGTGTTTACACCGCAAACAAGACGCGCGTCAATGGCGATGCAACAGCCAGCCGACTTTATCAGCGACTTTCACCTTCGGGGATAATTGCGAGCGTTTATGAATCGCGAAAACTGATTATGAATAATTTATTAATCAAATCAAAATACAATGGGATCGTCTTTCGATGTCAACATTAAATACTACATGATCGATTTTAACATTTATATAACCTCATTGTTTGCGGTTGATTGTTTCGAAAAAGCCGTTAGTCCTTTTTTTTCGGGCACATTTTTTTCCATCGAATTCTTTTCCTTGGCGAAATCACAACGACACCGCGAAGGAATCCGCTTCTATCGGTTTTTGACGCGGACGCAACGGAACAGGATACACGCAGGCGGGCCATAAATTGGCGCAAAAAATTGCGCAGGATGAATCGAGTCTCGGGATCGGGTGACTTGACACTTTTTTGCGACGGCTGCGGAGGACTGGCGGCTTCTCCAACCTGTTCGCAAACATAACTCCGAAAGTTATTGGCAAATTGATTCGTAATATAGGGCCGATAAAAATGCTCGAATCGGTTAGGTTGGATGTTTCATTTTAATTAACTGGCGTCGTTAAGAATATACATTATGGACCGATGGAGTAAAACACGGGTTTATCTGTTGCGAGAAATGCGATACCCCGTTTTGTGGGGAGTGCGATTCATGTTCGTTGTTAATTATGAAATTTGACGTGACTATTTGTCGGTAAAGATTTGCCCTAGGGAGGAAAACAGGATTATTGTTTTGCGTGATGTGAATAATTCTCGAGGTAGTAATTTACAATAATTTTAAGTAAAAGTTTGGTGTAACCGTTCTTTTTATTAAAATTCTACGTGGTAAGAAAAAAGCTGTAAATTGTGGTGCAAATGTTTTTTTGGTAATTTTTATTGGAAATATATTACTAAGAAAAGTAAACTATGAATGAGTTACATTTTCTGATACAAAGTAAAGGGAGTGGAATAAGACTTTACTTTTTAGAACGGAATTAAATTTGTACTATTAATATTGTAATTTTACCACCTAGGGAGTAAAAGTAATGGTTGCAAAAATAATCACTTATTCAGTGGGGAATAAATTTTATTTCACTTTTTAGAACACAAGAAGGAAAGTATGAATTTATGTGCAAGCAGGACAAAAATTACTTTGAATTTATAAAAATAAAAATATTAATTTGAAAGAATTTCATTAATTAAAAACCATTATCTGAATTGCATTTGCAATTATAATTTTACCTTCTAGGGACAAAGGTGATACATCAAATAAACTATGTTTTTCTGTATAAAATGCCAGAAGTCAATCATAACTTACTTGTACGTTTTATTCACTAATTTCAAAATAAAATTTTATTTTATTTGCAAAAAAAAAATTCATTTTCCTTCTTGAAATGCAGAAGCGTGCTTTATTAATCCTTAAAATATAACAAAACAGATTTTAGTTTCATGCGTGACGAAAAAGAACATTTGTCCTTTTATTTTATCCTTTTGGAAGTAGATTAATTTCGAAGGAAATAATAAAATTCTCTAGAGAGTAAAATTGAACTTTGAAATGAAGGATTTTTTGTGAAGGACAAAAATCTATTTATTGTTATTGCGCTAAAATTTTGCTCCCTAGGGAAGAAAGAAATTAACGAGAAAGGATTGTTTTTATTATCTTCGTAGTAAAATTTAATATCACTCCTCAAAATGCAAGAAGTGAATCACGATTTTACTTATAAATATGACGGGAAAGGACATTTCTCAATTCCTGTGATTTGCATCCTTAATTTTCAATTTCTACTCCAATACATTTCGGTTTTCGATACTTCTTTCACCTGTATTTAAAATTTTCGTCATAGTTAAGAGTCGATGAACGTTCGACCGGTAATGATGGGTCCGAACCAGCAAGAAATAATAAATCAAATGAAACGATCGCTGAAAAACGGCAAAAAGCATTGAGCCAAATCGAACTTACGATTTTCCTACGAAAAGACTTCGATATTTTATCGCACGCAAAGCCGCAAGAAAGTGCGCTTGCGAGAACGAGGCGACCTCGAACGCACCTCGAATCGTAGTCGTCGTTGAAATTCGACAGTCGGAGTGGTTCTTTTGGCGGCGCGGACCGGGATCCTGCGAAGGACGACGGGAGAAAAAACAAATCCGATACGAAGTGGAGTTATGTCAGCTGTAAACAGAAGGACCGAGTTATGCAAATGGTCCATACATATCCGCATTGTTCCGTCGGATGTTCCATTCGATGCATCGACCAAAAAGTCGAAACGCGCGATTTGTCGAAAAGTCGAAAGGTCGAAAATCCGCGAGATATCGCGCATAACGATTGCATAAGAATGCGTGTGATTTCACTTCGCCAGATTGATGGCAGATAAAACTCGGCTGAATATAAAATTAATTTACCGCGGTATCTATTTCATAAATCAATTTCCATTTGAAATATTTTTTTTTTTTTTGCGATTTGCGCAAACGACCGTTTTCGATCATTTATACGGAGATCGGCGATTATTAATACGAATATCGTAATTGCTACTTCCGATAAAGTCCGATTCGATCTGATATCGCAAAAAAAATATCGATCGCGGTTTCAATCGGTGTATTCAATCGAGCACATTTTTTTCGTTTAGTTCGCTGTTCAACCAACAGGCAATTAGCGGAATTTAATAATAACTCGGGGTGGAGGGGGGGGGGGATAGTTTCCTTTATGCAATCACTTAAGCGATCATGAAGGCTAATCGATTTTTGTGTTTGATCGATTGCGTCATTGCAGGAAAATGATCAATCATTTTGATTTGAATAAAAAATGCGCTATTTTGACGTTCCGTGCTGAAGTTGAAGAATTTTGTGCAAAAAGAGAGGCGCGTCGTGAAATGCGATTTTATCGTCGAGCGTAATTAGAACCATTTGTGTTTGCACAAGAAGCCCCGTCGTTTTTCAGGGAAGCACGCGAGCCGTCTTCGAGAAGGTATTGCGTGCGCATGAGCGCGAGTACGAGATCTCAGGTCACGGAACTTCGTATCATGCCCGTCAGATTCGAATGAAGAACCGCAAAGGAAACAAGTAGACCGCGGTTTGTTTTATTAGCGTGTAATACAGAAATTCGTATTAATGATTTTTCAGAATAATCGAACATGATGTTCGTACGTAACGAAAGTTAGTTCGTAGCAACGAAGTATCGATGAAATGTCGAATCGATAATTTGGCTTTATGATGTATCGATATATCGTCGATTCGATTAATCGATAGTTCGGTACACGGTTTAGTCGATTAATCCATAATAAATCATTAATAATTGACATACAATGATCATTCGAAACATTTCGGATTAGGTCGATAAATGTTCGATATTTTGCGATTCAATAATGATTCAATAGATTAATAAATAATTGTGTATATTAGGAAGTTTATATATTCTGTCTATATGTAGATTTGATAAATTGGATTAATCGATGTTTTAAAATGAATTATTTTAATTATCGATACAAAATAAACATCGATAAATTTTCGATTATTTAGTCTGATATTCGATGGATCGTTTAAGTA
>JABFQC010001107.1:0-21035 GCA_022817085.1 Psilanteris sp. ZL-2020 | reverse complement strand
ATCTGTAGTTGTGTCTGCGTTTGTAGTCGTATTTATGGAGTAAAAAGCTCGGTGCATCGGTCGCATCGTGTATTGCTTTACGCGTTCCTCAACCCCGTCTCGAGTATAAAAATACCGTTTCTTAAATCTCGTTGATATTGATATTAAACGCTTTTCTGTTCATTCTCCGTAACCGTTTACATACTTTGACTTTGCTCAAAATGCCGCTACCGTGACAAGTTAAGCTCCTTGTTATTATTTATTATAACTTAATTGTTTTCTATTCTTCCTCCGTTAACTCTTTTTATCCAAGGCCTTTTTGCTCCGATCCTCCTGTCATTCAATAATTTATCACGATCTAAGAAGTAACTTACGTATCGATGCGTTATCGCAAATCTAAATTCAAATTTCTACAACGTTAACGTTCCGTTATGCTAATAACAATGATAAGTGATTATTTTAATGTCGTCAGATACAATTTTTCCTTTCCCCTTCGTTTTTTTTTCTTTTTTTTTATAAATATTTTTGACGTAACTGCAAATATTCCGAAATCGGAGATGGGCAGAATCTTTTTCCTTTTATTCCTTCCATTAATTACTAATATTATTTTTGTATATTCTCGTTTGTATTATCATTAATATTATTATTACAATTTTGAATGAAAAATTCCTTTGTTATATATTTACTCGCGAAGTGGTCGTCTACTATATATAATTAGAGGAAATTAAGTCGCAAATATATTATTTTTGCTGAACAGTGTTTGTGTTATTATTTAATTATCAAAGATGGGTCGGAATTAGCGCAACTGTAATTAGCTATCGCAAAGTAGCACCGTGAATTCTCCGCGGTGCAAAATCCAATTACAGAAATAATTAACAACTGAACTATTAACTTTTGGGAACAATTGCGTATTGATACAATGTCTATGTTAATTTATTTTGTAACAATTTGTTACGCGTGTGTGTGCATATATATAGCGAATATATATATATATATGTATATGTATATATGTTTTAGATACATCTAGTATTCGAGTTCCTTATCAATACGTAATCGCTAACTTGTATACAATTTATGAAAAAATACAAACAGAGTAAACTAATTAATACAACTTAGACGAGTTACAAACTACCCAATTAAACGAAAAGATTCTTTCAGTCTTTTATGAAAATCACATCGTGATGTTGATATGTATTCAATAACTTTCTGTAATATTCATTTTGTTCTTCGAGCATTCAAAATGATTACAATATAAACCAAAGCCCATCTCCGTTCAAAAGACTAAATCTCAGTTTCGCGTCAACTAAAGCTACGAATTAGACTATTCGTTGGTTACTTCGATTACTAAAACTTTCTACTTGAATAATACGTACATATCGATAATAATTTTTTTTGCTTCTCGACTGTCTAACAATGTCTAAATTTACTTTCTTAACAATTATAAAAGCACTACCGGACTTGGTCGCGATTAGATACTTCAAAAAACGTGGCTTAATACTTGAAAAAACTCCTCTTTTTTATCTATCCTATTTATCTTTCATTCGTCCTCGCTACCTACGCTTTATGCCTTTTCGCAAGTTGACGAAAATAAGTGTAATGTAATCGACAAAATAGAAGAGCAATAACTTTTACCTTTTCATTCGTCGCCGCTATTTTTCTATCTTTTTTATTCCCGTTCTCTATCGTTTGTTTGTATTGTTTCTTTTTATATTGTTTTTTTTTTTCTTTCTGCTTTTCGTAATCGGAAGTTATGGAATCGCTCGCGGCGCGTTCACAAATAAAAAGTCTATCAAAATAATGTCACGCGTATCGGTTTAATTTATGTGAACAGTGTATCAGTCTATTTCGATTTGTGAAGACAAATTTTGTTCGTCGTCTGTTTCACTCTCGTTCCTCGGTATTTGAGCGGGCTCTATTGCGATGCTTTCTTTTCTGAGTTGTAAAATCAAATCCGTTTTTCACGTGTGTAAAATGTGACGAAAGTAATTGCGATAAAA
Source organism: Psilanteris sp. ZL-2020 (assembly GCA_022817085.1). NCBI lineage: Eukaryota > Metazoa > Arthropoda > Insecta > Hymenoptera > Scelionidae > Psilanteris > Psilanteris sp. ZL-2020. The sequence continues at coordinate 19,059 of JABFQC010001107.1, read as the reverse complement.
TTTGCAGTCTGGTGTGCAGTCTTGTTTGTTTTTCGTTTTATTTTGTTTAGATAAAGCGAAGGCGTTGTCGGCAAAGGAAAAACAAACAATTCTAGCGGCGGTGATTAAATTAAATTAAAAAGCGAAGGGCTTGATTAGAAATAAATAAAGAAACAACGCATGTCGGGCTCGAATAGCAGAAATTGTTAACACAGAGATTCTATAATGACGCGTAATTTGGTTTGGGAAGCGTGTAATTTTGCGTTGCAGCGCTATAATTTTCAGTCTTTGAATTGTTTTTGCTCTTTTGAGAAAACATTTTTTTTTAATTATCACAATAACAAACTTTTTTTCTTTATCATTATCCGGATTATCCGTTCGAGGATTTTCTTCTCGCCTAATAATCGAATTAAGGCGTGGACAAATTAAAACAAAATTTCTTCCATGTAACTCAAATTGGGTACAACAATTGAGCTGCTGCGCGTGCATTGTGTTATTATTTCGATAATTTTTGTTTCGATAATTAATAAGGAAATAATTAATTACATTATAAGCGCAGAATTGCCAGTTTAATTATTTCTTAGCTAATTTCTGTGATATTTACTAAATGTCAGTTGTTAATTAAAGTTTAAATATTATATAACGGAATTAGAGCACGAAAACGATAATACATGAAATTAAAATCACAAGGAATTAATGTTTAATTATTGGAAAATAATGATTAATTCTATTGCGTGTTATTTTATGGAAAAGAGCTGTGACAAAATTCCTCGATGCAGGTAACTATTAAAATAAAAGTGAGGTTCATTGTGGTGAGAATATAACGAATACTATTGTTCACACGATTTACGCGCTTTATACCAATCAATGAAAACAGATTTTATAATGGAATCAATATTTGATAATTAAACTCGGGCGTAGCATTTTAATTCTTATTGCAATAATCGAAAAGTGTTTTTTTTTTATTTTCTCAACATAATATATTAGAATAAATTTAATTTTGCAATGAATGGAAGAACGTATAAAGATCGTGAGATGGTTTGCATTTTAATGTATATTTTTATATACAATATAGTAATTGATATAATTTATAAATAATAATATTCGTCTTGTCATATATAAGAATATACGTTATAAATGTAAATCCATCTCGTAATCGTTCGCGCAAATATATATATATATTATTTTTAAAACTTATGAATACATAAAAAATCATATTCTCTATATGTACTATCCTAATGTGTCTGTTTCATACAATATGTTAAGTAATCCTCGTTCTATAGTCCTAAAATCCTTTATCTCAAAAGAGCAATTATCATTACACGCTTCCCCTACAATTCAAACCCGAAATTAACAAACGCGGCTCCCTTAACACGAAAGAGAGTAATAAAGTTTGTGCACGGAGAATAGTTATACCTTAAAATTTACCATTTTCACTAGCAACCAAGAAACATCCTAATTTTAAGTGCAATAAATTTTATTACTGCTCAATTTAATTAAATTAAAACAGCTGCGTGAAGTTTACTTTTGCAAATGTTTTATTAACATATACCTATTTGAAAAAGTCAAATTCCTTTATTCCAATACATAACAAAAATTCCACTTTCGCAATGGTAAAAGTCGAGAAACAAATTATTAATTACCCTTAAAGAAAGGAGAGTAAAAAATTGTTAATTTGAAAACGCTGAAAATACAATACACACAATTATCCGAAATTGCTATTAGTAATTATATTTTTTCCTTTTTCTTTTTCCCAGAACAAAGAAACAAAGATAAATCAATTTCAACAGTTTATACTGTTTCGGAGTTTGAATAGCATTAATAAAAATCAATATTCTTTATTATGAATTTACCAGGAAAAGTAATTTGACTATGTTTTAGACATTTGCATACGGTTTCAACTATTGACATTTCGTCCCGTGCCCGAAGGCAAGATCGCGTCGTTCGAGGTTTCTATTAAAAATGGCAAATTGGACAACATGATAAGTTCGTGTCCGCGCGAAAAACAATTAAATAAGGCCCCAAAAACAAAGAAAGGAGTTCGCTGTCTGGCAGACGGAAAACGCTACAAATAATCGACGAAAGTTCACGACGGCGTGGTTTGCGTTTTAGCCGAAGTGCGTAAATGGGACCCAATTTGGGTAGGTGAGCGGTGGCTGATGTGGCAATGCGTGTGTGGCGGCGTGTGTGTGATAGTGTAGAGAACGGCCGGCTCCCGCTGGCATTACTGGAACGGCAATCGCTGATTGGGCCTGGTGACCTACTATCTCTACGAACGGGCCCGTGGCTGTGCCCGGCATAACCGCCGCCACCTGGGCGACCTGCGCGCCCTGGCTTGACACATAGTACGGATTGTGCGCAGGCGGCCTCACGCTGTTGTTGTTGATTGTTGTGCGTTGTTGTGGGTTGTCAGGTAGTCGTAGTCAGGTACCAAAGACACCACAAAACCAAAACCATAAAGAATTAGCCCAGAAACTTTTGAGACCTTTAAGAGCGGGGTTAGTCAGGAAGACGGCCCTCGTTTTATTTTATTTTGCCAAATTCACGCTTTGTGATGGGTTTTCGGTTTCGTTTTTCTTGCTTTTTCTTTTTTTTGTTATTATTTTTGCTTTTGATTTAGTTATCTTAATTAATTTAACATCTGCTATACTGAATTGCTTCATACATTTTGTTTATATGCCGCGGTTTGAATTAATATCGTATACGAATTATGGGGTATCTTTAAAGGAAATAAACAGAACTATGCAGACGATATAAACAATGCAAAATTTAATGCTCACGCAATTTTGATTGTCCATCTTTAAACGGATACTTTTTTTTTACAATCGTACGCCGTTTGTAAATCGAATTATTTGGTTATTCATCATTATGCATACATGGTATATGGTATTAAAGGCAAGCGGATTGAAGAATTTAATTAGTGCAATTTAAATGTTTTAGTAACAAACTGGTATTATTTCAGTTGAACAAATGTATGTGTGTTATATGTCGAAATTGCATTTTCAGACAAGTTTACGACAAAGTGTACAAGAAATAATTTTGATGCGGATAAATTTAATTTAATATTAACCACGACTGAGTATGAAAGATTATTCAAACATCATATCTTGAGTCTTTTTTTCTTCAAATACTCGTTAGATTATATTAAGAGAAAGGATTTTATAAATCTGTTAACAAACGACACATATATTTGGTATCAACGACAAAAAAAGGACTTTTAATAATTTAAAAGAGTCAATATTAAGGCACTGCACGATAATTACCATTGTGTATACTCGTCATTTTACGTTTACAATATGCAAATCTTTAACTATGTTTCGGTTATCTTAAACTGCGCTTCTCATTAGCAAACGTAATCACCGAGTTTAGTTTGTACAGTTTCCAGTACTTATATTGATTATCGGCCCGATAAAAAGTTTGTTTTTATAATTCTTTGAACGGTGCTTCACTCGTTGCGAAGATGGCGCTGTGATAAGTTAGAGTAGCGACACAGTCGTTTGTAATTGAATCCCCAAAGTTTTACTGCTCAAATGATTATTAAAATAGTCGCTTCTGACTTTCCTTCGAAAATTAGCCGTTTTCAAGTTGAGATTGAACGTTTTATTGCCAATTAAAATTGAAGATTAGATTGCCGACGTAGTATTTATCGTGAAAACAATTTAAAATAAATTTACCATTTAGTAATATCGTTGAAAAATAAGAAAAGTCCGTGAATCAATTAATGAAATGTTTTAATCGTAAACGAAATTAAGTTCGACTGAAACGAAGCAAATAAAATTGGACGAAAAATTGCGCCATCTACACATGAACTCGCTAAAAACAAAGTGCACTACAATGTGTACGAGTGTAAACGTAAAATGACCAACCAAGCCGAAAACCCTTCACTAAAATTATAACAAAATTGTTTAATGATCAAATGATTATGAATTTAAACTTAAATTATTGATTACATGCATTTTGTGTTGATCTTAATATTAATACTTTTCTCACTGTACATTATCTTGAACAAAGTACTTATTCATAATTCGTTCACTTGGCAATACTGTTTTCGTTAAGCGATTAAGTGATTAAACGAGAGAATAAAGCTGGGAAGTGACTTAAGAATTATACGCTAGCACGTATAATCCTCACGTAATTCAGTGCATCGACAGACAGACAGGTAGACAGAAAGTTCAAGATAATTTTCCGACATTTTCGTTTCTTTCTTCGATACTTTCTTTTTCCTTTCCTTTTTCGTCGGTCCCGCGCGGAACAGGGAATGAAATTCAGACAGAGATCAACGACGTGATTATGGTCAGATGGATAGAGATAGTAACAAAGATACTTGTTTTCATAAATTCACGAATCTCGATACTTTGTACTTCTCGCGGAAACGATCCTCTTTTTTACATAAGGGAAATAGAATTGGGATAGTAATAAGCGGCAAAAGCGACAAAAGCTTCTTCAAAAGCGATTGCAAAAGAAGAGAGTTAATTGAGACGATTTCGTTTTAGCCACGAGTTGTAGAAGCGGCGCGATTAAAAAAAAGACAAAAAAGAAAAAAAAACGAGCGATAAAGAAAGAGTTACATTATAATCGAGTAAGAAAAGTGCGAGAGAAAGAGAGAAAATGCTGAGACTCGTCCATAAATTAATTTTCCTGGCGGCGCAAAAATGAGCTAGTTAATTACTTGCGAAAAAGAGCAAAAAATTTTGATAAATGGCACGGTTTTTATGCTTTTGCAAGGACGGGTATGCATAAGTGTGGGAAAAAAACGAAAAAAATGTATAAAATTGTCTATATAAATAAAGAATAAATAAATAACATAGAATAAAAATAAAAAAACACAAAGAAAAATAATTAGTAAATAGCAATTGAAACAATAAAATGACAAGCGTGTAAGTCAAGCTTTCCCGGTTCCAGTAATGCCAATCAGGTTGTGATTCTACGACCTCAGTTTTGGTTTGGAATAATTTTGATTAAATTTTCGTCTCTACTACTTTTATATTTTTCGAGTTTTATTATTCGCTTTTTTTGTTATTTTTGTCTTTTTTTTTTCTCGTAAATCGAAAATGCTGGATTATGCCGGACGACGAGCATCGGAACGTCGGATTATGGACAATGCGAGCGGCTTAAAAAAGCACTGTAATGGGTATACACACTTGAAAAGTCTACAAATCGACCAGTCAAACAAAAACATTGATTTTTATAAATCAAACATAGATGGCACAATGTCTACTTAAAGCGGTATATACGTTACAGCGCTTTTTGTCTAACCAAACTCAAAGTAAAAAAGCGCGCCCGGGGAAAAATTAATTTATGGACACGTTCATGCGGTGTGTTTGTGATATTGGAAGCGCGAACGACGAGTTGGACCCGTAATTCGGCGAGTCGGTCGTTGAGAACGCGCGGCGTATGTAAAACTCAATCTAAAAAGTCGTTCACAGCCAGCGAATGCGATGATTAAAGGCAGCAATGCTCGATGACGATAAGAGAACGAAAATGATAAACTGCGGTCTTCAGAAATGAAGGTAACGTGTCGTGTAAACCAGAAAACCGAAAAAACAAACGATGCAAAAGAGTAAACTGACGGAAAACGTGAACGGAAAGAAAGGAAAAACCAAAGTTATACCGAAAGCAAAAACGCGCTGTTGTATTATTGAAGTGATGAGGCGGATTGGAAGACTTTACCTGTTCTGTGCGATTTTGCGCAGGGTGTCCGGGCTCCTGATGAGTTTGTCGAGGGTCTGTGTGAGATTGGCGAAGGTAGGCCGATGGGTGCGTTCCTTCTGCCAGCAGTCCAGCATCAATTGGTAGATCGCTTCTGGGCATTCCATGGGCGCTGGCAGCCGGTAACCCTTCTCGATTGACTTTATCACATCCTGGTTCGACCAGTTCCAGTAGGGTCTTTCTCCATAGGACATTACTTCCCAGCAAACGATTCCCATGCTCCAAACATCCGATGCGCTCGTAAACTTGCGGAACGCTATCGCTTCAGGTGCGGTCCACCGGACTGGGATCTTGCCACCCTGTAAATCAGTTTAATCTCTTATTAGAGAGTGGCTAAACCAACTATTCGGATCCCAGGGTTGAGAAGTGGTTAAGTAACTACGTCTAATTGTACACTCAAATAAACAAACTAGTCAAAGATAGGAGTTGAAATGCGAAAAAAAATTACTTTGAGGATAGTACGGAGAGTTAATTGTTGCAGGCATTTCACTTAACCACCTCCGGTAATGGCTTCGTTTTGCAAGACGGGAATTTAGTTATCCGTTAAGGGGAGCGCAGATCTGTTCCAGATTGGCTTGAATATAGTCAATACTGATACATTCGGCTTGGACTTTTGAAAAGACTTGTTAATTGAGCAATGTCTAATGGAGCGTACTACGCGTAGTCAGCGCAAACGTAGAGAAACGCGCGTGTCTCTCTCGCGTGGGACGAAATGTACGATGACATTATTTGCGCGCGAGGTTAGCATCAAGTTACCCTCGACTCCTTTCTACATTAATTACTAGTCAGACGAGAGGGATAGAATTATTGCGAGTTACAAAGGGCGCTCCGTTCGTTGAAACAAAAAATTTGGCCGGTTAGATTAGCGCACTTTTTAGCAACCCCGTTAAGAGTTAAGTTGCCGCAAAGTAGCAGAGATATTTGAAATATTCGTAATAACCAGCCTCTTTGTTACGGTTATTTAGCGAAATACTTTGCATTGCGTTGAGCGCTCCACAGGGGTTGTTATGAATGTCCGTGCGAGAGTCAAAGCGGAAGATTCTTGTTACCGAATATTATTGCGAGGAGTCGAGTGGAGGAAGGTGTCGTTTAGCACAAATGGCGGCGCAAATTGCGAGATTTGTTTCAACAATCGCAAGCCCAGGGTAGAGGGAGCAACACACACATGACACTGCGTTTTTTTTCGCTCTTCTACTTAAATTGTGGAAAACAAAAATACTTACTTTCGGCAAAGTTCGGGGCTGAAATGCGAAAAAAATGAACAACATTAAAGCATTACGAAGCACAACATGATTTACGAGTGCTAATTGTAAGGACTGGACGTGCGACTTCGTATGTTTGTTTGCTTTTTATTTTTGAACTGTAACTCAGCTCCCGTAGAAGCTATTTGAACGCAAAAAATGCTCAAACTGCATTCTAAGCCATACAAAACGCAAACCAAAAGTTGCGTCCAGTCCCGTGCCTAAACTACTCTTGGCAACAACGAAACAAACTAGGAAACTTAAAAGTCGTCGCTAAAGCCACGGACTGCTACAAATGTGCATTAAAATCAACTACTGTACGGAGCTACCTTCTTCCTCTTACGCTATAAGGCTCGTTTGTGACTGTTGCAATAGAATCTTCTGACTGACTACGTTCAATGCTCAAACTACTAAATGAAATTGAACTCCGGCTATCCTTAACGATCGCACTTTTTGCAACCGAGACGAGACAACCAAATTTAACTTTCGGCACAAACAAATTATAAACAAAATATGCCAACTTTAATTCAAATAATGGTCCGCGTTTGATATTAAAAGACATTGACGTTGCGCAGCGCATTTATACAGCGGAATAATTAAATATTATTTACGATGTTTAATTTTATATTGGCTATATAAAATGTATATTGCACATTACACAGATTTATTATTCATTATAATGCTGCCGTTTTCTTAATACATACTTATTTTACGACCAAACGTGGTTACGTTTTCTCAGTAATCGCATTTGTGTGATCTTAATACCGAAATAACTCGCAGAAAGATTAAACAGTGATTCTATTATAATAATTTTTTATGCACAATATTTGCGCGAATTATTCAAATACTCGATCGACGTGGAATACTTTGATGAAGATATCAGAAGAATTTCTTTTTCGATTCAAATCAATACATTAGCATAAGAATATTTCAAGCTTTTATTTGCATTGTTCCGTTAAACTACCACATTCCCTAGATAGCGTTACCTATAATCAATGAACCAATTTTTAATTCAAAACCGTTCGCAGGTAACAGTCACAAACGACGGGGAAGACGTGAAATATCGAACAAACAAAATGTGTTATATACCCTGGTCGTGTAGGCGCCTTCCGTGGCGCTTTCAATTTCTCGACTGAGGCCAAAATCGGCGATTTTGCAGATGAGTGCGGCATTCACGAGGACGTTTCTCGCCGCGAGATCGCGGTGCACGTAGTTCATCTCGGACAGATACTGCATGCCGCTGGCGATTCCGCGCAGCATGCCCACCAACTGCAGCACCTGGAATTTACCGTCGTTGGCGCGCAGGAAGGTGTCCAGACTGCCGTTCTCCATGAACTCGGTAATGATCATCACGGGGTTGCTCTTGGTCACCACGCCCTGAAGGAATATCACGTTGGGGTGCTCGAATTGACCCATTATCGAAGCCTCCGTGAGGAAGTCGTTGCGCGCTTTATCCGCCGATCCGGGTTTAAGCGTCTTGATTGCCACGTCGATCTCGGTTCTCCCGTCTGGCGGCAGCTTCAGTTTACCCCGGCAAACGTCGCCGAATTCACCACCACCTATTGAAAACATTCACGTTTATTAAACGCCTTATTACTTGAATGTTACTTTTCAAAATACCATAATTGTAGCTTTCTAAGGATATCATAATTAGTGTTATGGAAATTACTATACAGTGAAAAAAATAATCTTACAAATTTGACCAAACTCGATAATAAAAGTAGGAAAAGTAGGCAACAATGTAAACAATATGAAAAATTGCGGTCAGAAAATTCTAAATATATGTCAAATATTACCAAATAATTGGTAAATATCATGATATTGTCTAATGTTTATTTACATTGTTATTGACTTTTCCTCCTTTTATTATCTAGTTTGGTCAAATTTGTGATATTATCTTTTTCAGTGTACTTTATAGACATTTGTTTTATAGAATTTAGAAATAACATTACTGAATACATTAGAATTACAAAATATAATTTTTGAAATATTTGTTGCCGCGTCCCTGCTATGTCATAATTTATAGTCTTTTTAATATACTATTTTTCCATGTGTAACGTCGGGGATTAAATAATGTACTAACAACCTGATATCAAAATAGGAATTACGTTTTCTAAAACGATCAGCGCGTTAGATCGATTGATTTAATTCCATAGTTATGATTCTGGCTACGCCGTAAATTTCTTGCAGTAATGCAAAAATAATTTTGTCGTGTACATAAGAGCCGCGGAACACTAAGAGATACGCTTTTTGTAATTCAAAACTTGATTGAACGCACTCCACTAAATAACAGCGTTGCGGAGGCAAATATTTATTATTTGCAAATATTAGCGTTACATTTTTTCGAGTACTTGGTAGGTCCTCGTCTTTAATATATAACGTACGGCTTGGTTGGCGATAAAAACTCGCGCGTTCAACGCCATTATCCAATTTGATTTCACCCAGCGTGAAATGAAGTAGGTGGCATTGATGCCGATGCATTTTGATTGAGTGAACTCACCTATGATGGCTTCTATGGTGATATATCCTGCATCGATTTCGCGAGCGAATTCGCGAACAGCCTGATTCGGGTCCTCGTAAGTGTGCGGATCCACGTAGCTCCTGGCACCGGCGCCTCCTGCACCACCTGCTCCCGCACCCGCAACTCCCACTGCAGGCGTGAACAGCGGCGTGGTCACTGCAACGTCACCAAAACAGGATTCATTATATTTACACGCGGGCCGACGTAGATCATTTTTGACGGATCTTTTTTATCGTCTTTTGCTTTTGGACCTTTAGTCTTAATCACGAAAAGTTATATTCAATTAAACCAAAAAGAAACAATTTTTTTGATGCAACAATGTCACTATGGTTGAATCAACAAAATTGCGTTATCCAGGTTAATATTTACAAGTTATTTTGTTGGTTCCGTCGAGCGACTTTTTCAAACCAATAAAATAATTTTCATTTAATCTACACTGAAAAAAATAATCTTAAACGTTTGATCAAGCTAGATAATAAAATAGACCAAAAGGGTCAAATGTGTAAGATGATTTTTTTCAGTGTGTGCTTCTTTGTATTATTTATATACACAACTATTTAGTAGCTAAAACTAATAAAATAGTGAATGCGATAAACACAAATTCGTGTGATATGTACAAGTTGGATCTTATGTGTCTATATGGAGCGACGAAAACGTGATTAACAGGCGTTTGTTGCAATCAAAAAGTTCAGTCTTATGAATATATTAGTTTGGATGAATCGTTTTCTTGATCTAATAACCTCGTTTAAGCAGCCACCGTTTTATTGAATCAACAAAATTTGACGATCATTCCCCCGCGATAGCAAAATAATTTGTCTAAATCGTAACGCAATCATTGCGACTGAATCTACTCGATTATTCTCCGCGTGCTTCGAGCAAGCACCTTCGACCCCGTTAAATTTTGACGATAGAAAAGAAAACGATATTCGGTTGGAAGGAGAACACGAGTAAAGCGACGGAGAATGGAAAAAAGACGCGAATCGTTCGGCGAAATTGTTTCGCTGCGATCGTCAAAAAGAATAATGAAATTAAAATAAAGTCACTACGGCTGCAAATCCGCGCAACGACATCAAAGCGGTCGTCAGAATTGAAACATTCGCGAATGCGTTAACTGAAATTAAAATAAGGAAATTGAATTGATACGAAAAGGAGTGCGAAGAAAAGAGGTTGCATTGTTATTAAAACGCGTAAAATCCAACGGGGTCCGCTTTCAGCGCAAACCGCGAGAAAATGCGATTTCCTGAGCGTCGCTCAAAGGAAGGCGAACGGCAATTTAACACCGATTGAACAGTGCAATAAATTGATCACTTTATTTCCGTTATTGGCATTTTAATATTTCAATAATAATTATCGTTTGCGTTGTCGTTGCGCGCTGTCTGTATTTTTTCCGCGGCATTAAAATGCCAATAACCATCTGGCGCGCTCAACCCGGTTTTCGTATTCTCGCGAGTCCTTTCGTGCGAACAAATCTAGGTCACGACTCGAGGAACAAATATTGAAGCCGCCAAAGATTCGAATACAGCCAAATCTCATACCAGCTTAGACTTTTATCACGTTGGAGCGAGAGATACGTGTAGCGTATATCCTACCAAAATCCAATTTATCACATGTATCTTTGGATGTTTCATAAAACATCAAAAATCGTATATCCGTTATGTAGATCCGCAAAAAATAAGAACGCATTTCGATGCGACAACAAAACTTTAAGTTATTTATTGCGCGAAAACGACAAAAGACTATGCATCAACGACAAAACAATGGGAAATTTCGTTTAAGTGCACATTATTTGCCCGCCGATTATACTTTCGCTTTTTTCTTATTTACCGACTTAATTTTCGTTTCGGCTCGTTGCAAATAATGTTTGAGAAACACGCTTTTGTAATACAAACCATTTTTGCTCAACTTCTTTAATGCTACTATACATTCATTCACTCCATTTTAATTTAAAATTCAATTATTTTTGCTCGCGACTGTATTCGAATATCAAGATACGATATTCATATTAATACCACGATGCTTTCGAGCAGATCGGCAAACAATTTTGTGAACAATTTGCAACGTTACTCAGACTCTATTATTCTTATTTTGCTTTAATTGAAATTAACGATATTATATTATCAAAACTTTAAGACGTTCTGAACTTAATTTGTTCTTGGCTTTTTATTTTCAGTTGAAAGGCACAGGTTAAGTAGTGTTTTAAGTAGTTTGTAAGAAAACTATATATCCATGGTATTAATAGCCAAGATAACTCGATTATTATTGATATTTATCAACAAGAAATATTTTTACTCTTTAATTTAAGACGCAAAAAAATCACCATCATAATAAATTCATTTGTAAACTAAGATCGCTGTATAAACTGATTTTAATTTCAGAAAGAATTATGGCAGTGTATACGTTAAATGCTTTAAAAAGGTTTTTTAAGGTTTCATCTGAATTTTGAATGCCGCGATTGGCCAACAAAAAATAACAACTAATTACGCTGTTTTTAAGCTGACGCGTTAAAATAAAAGAGACAGAATGAGAACACTCGAGTGTCAAATTTATGTGCGGAGAATTGCTTTTTGTTTTGGTGATATTTATTTGCTACCCCCCTCCCTCCACCTATCTTTTTGCTTTTTCTGATTCGCGTATATTACGATTCTTTGAAAAATAAATTCACATCAAACTCGTTTGAGGTGCGTTTTGTATTTCGTAACGTTTTATACACGTTCACAAAGATAAAGTGTATCTCGAGCTGCAAAGAACAAAATGCTTCATAAAAATGTTGCTGCGTTATTTATTTACGACGTTTAAGTAAAAACACGAGCGATGTTACATGTAAATGCCGCTTTTCTTTTAGAATAAAAAGCCGTGTAAAACGTATGCGCGCGTATGAGGTAATAAAATGAATAAAGTCGCGTATTTTTGCAATTCGGCTAAAAACTATTTATCCTTTGAATGCGACCAGGGTTTTTGTTCATTCGATCGCGCTCGAGTTAAATTGCGGCCGAAGGAAACAATGATTTATGAAAATTGAGATTTCGCGGAAGAAAAATTGCGCCGCGCGTTGTTTATGAATTATGGCGAAAGTGATTGCGAATTTTTTCTCCCGAATCCGAAACGATGCATTTATTCGTTTGATGTGGGTCATATGGGTGATTATCGGCGTCTTTACATAAATCATTCGAATTTGCAAACTTCTAAGCACCGTCGACGAAAATAACATCGCGTATTTATTATGTTAACTTTTAATATTTAAAATAATTCCCACGGGTCGTAAATTACACAAGTTATAGATAGTCAAATAATTCATTCAATTGCAATAAATTATTCAATCTTATATCGACTAATCATACCAATATTGCATTTATAATCAACGTGGTTAACAAAATTATGCATTCTCGTGTAATTTTCTTCGCAGTGATTTTGTGGTGAATTCTATTAACGTTTGTACTTGAATAATGATGATATTAAAAAGGATATTTTCTTTTATGCGTACACAGCTCAGCAGAATATCACGTCGATGAATTGCATTATTTTACATTTGGGTTCATCTAACTTGTTATTTGATTTCCCTTTTCACTGCAGTAATTAAAACACTTTGTGATTAATATTTCAATAAAGTGAATCAATGATTTGCTGCGATGTACATTTTTCATTTACGTTATTATACATTAATTTCAATTTGAAATTTACATGGATAACGAACAAAAATATAATAAAAAGTATACACGTCGAAACCGTAACATTAGTTCGAACGAATAAAATAGTCACATCAACGGTCGTGAATTTATTTCTTAATAATCCAACAAATTACAACGTTCAAATTAACGAAGATAAGAAACTGTATTGCGTACTTATATATTTTGTTCTTATTCCAAGCGCGATAGTTATTAATTTGTTTCATTTTTTAACGTATAATCATAGCCATACGATTCGTTGGAAGAAGAAATATACTTCTCCATAATCTTTGAAATTATTTATATGTGGTATTATAAAGTTAGCGTGACTGCAAACATTTGTGACCGGTTCCACTGATCACGATTACTTACCGCTCAAACGGGGTTGTAATCGTTAATAATAACAAAAGCTACTGTGAATTCTACTGCTGCAAAATGGTTTTAGTCTTTCCTATTTTTTCTTAAGAATATATATAATTGTTAAAAATATTGAAGGTCTTTGATAATATATTTCTTCAACGCCGAAGCAATAAATATACAGACATTTCATGTTGTTAATTCCGTTTTTCATTATCACAGGCAATTGATAAAAGGTCCGATAATATTTCACGGAACAAAATTGACTATGACAAATCTGTCACGAATTGGTTATTAAATGCTAGATATAAATGAATATTGTAATACCTGTATTCGATTTATTATCGAACTTAGTACTCGTGCATGAATAATAAAAGCCCTGTTCCGAAATTCCCAATACTAATATCTTTGTGCTCAGGTTCTCCTGGATGCTATGGTTATTAAATGCATTTTGCTTAATAAATCGAGCGTACAGGAAAACCAATGAGATCAAATCGACACTGTCTAAAAAAATCGAAATTACAGTTGCCTCCCCGGTTGCGACTCGACCCCGGGTCGCAGGAAAACCCAAACGGTCATTGATTTAAGCCTTCCAATATAACAACCATCAAAATCCGTGCAAACGCGGCAGTCCGAAGCCAAGTTTGGCTCATTAAAACAATTCTGTCAATCAAGGCGACTCGCAACGCGCGTTGACATGCCACGGAAAAAAGAGAAGGAAAAGGATAAAGATAAAATGCTATATTTACACGGCAATGAGACAAAATTGAAATCATTCATTTTATAGGGAGAGCGAGGAAGAGAGACAAGGTGCGCCGAAACCTCAAATCGACATGAAAAGTCTGACAGTCACAGAAGGAAGTCACATCAAAAGAAACGCAAAATACCCTTTCGTTCATCTTTTTCAAGTATCGCGTCAATCAACTCTTTATAAACGCAAAACGTTCGAGTCAAATTTGTTGTTACGATTCGTTTGATCGACAGAATCGAATCCCGCTCGTTTCGTTTGACGAGGCAATCTGAAATTAAAACGCTTTTGGCGATCTGATAAAATGAAGAGAAAAACAACGTTTTAGATAAATAATGAAATACATTGGAGGTCGAGGCCGACAAATGTTCGAGTGACAAATCGCGGCGACGAGTAGTAAAAATTACGGCGTCTAGCTTTATCGAATGTTGAAAACCGATGTTAAAAATCAGTCAGTTACAGTGACGAAAAAAATGGGAAGAGGGGGGGGGGGCCTTTGTTCCATTTTCTCCTGATTTTTTTACAGTTTTTCGGATACAATTCTTTTTTTCATGGCAAAAAGTTCACTAACTCGATTTTGGACTTCTGATAAAAGCTTAAATCAAGACGACAGAGACATGGCTGTAACATTTTGGTATTTTTTTTAGAAATACTGATTTATGAATTTAAATTGAAACGTAAAACCATTTTTTCGGGTTTGTTTATTGAACTTCAAAAGTAAGCGAGAGAGTATTGGTTTCGAAAAACGGCCTTTAAGTAAAGACAAGTATTTTTGTTCAATTTTATACAAAATTGACTTTTTATCTTGAAGCTTGAATAAATTCAGTGGAATCGTTAAGCATTGGATATAAAATATTAAAATAACGCTGCATCGCGATAAATGATTTTAAAATTATATTTACAATTTTTTGCGAGATGATGGGGAATATATATATTATAATCGAACGAAAAAAGAAAAAAAAAATCATACGGGCAAATGCAGTGTATTAATCAATTAAAATTGTATTTAAAAGCAAAAATTGTTTTCCATTGGAATAACAATATTGCTATTTTAATAATTGAATTATGCCGTTAAATAAAGGTGCGATTTAAAAGTTATTTAAATATTGTTTTAATGCTACTGTAGTTTGCATTATCAAAATATCGATTTTGCGTATATAATTACACCGCATCAAAGCATACTCATTTTTATAAAAGCATTTGATCGAATAATTAGAAAACCTACGGAATTAGGTTTGAAACTCGTTTGCCACCTGACTCAATATTTCTAAGTAAATTTAATATTAAAATAATATTATCGACGAACTAATAAAACGAACGTTCGGCTCGATTCAAACTTAAAAAGTATCTCCGCCGATTCAGTCGGGCATTATCATTTCATTGAATAGTGCATTAAACTATCCAATGTATTCCCATAAAAGTATAGCTTCTGCTAAAAAGTTGTTAAAACGAGCGTACCTTCTCGCACCATTAAATTCCCACAAAATGACTATTTGTGTTTATTAACATTAGAAGAAGACGAAGAAGTACAGGAGTGACAAAATAAAAGAGAAAAAGAGGCGAGAAAAAAAGAAGAAAAAGACGAGTAAAACAAAGAAAATGAAAATAAGCAAGAGCATATAAGAGAAAGACAGAGAGACGAGAAAAGTAACAAACAAGCAGAACGACGACGCAAACGACTAACAGGATATTTCGTGCGAGGATTTGCGCATGCTTGTTTGACTTATTTCCGAGCATTATTTATTCGCGTTTGTACGTATAAGTATAGATTGTGGTGCACACAAAACGAAGCGGAGACATCGGATGCAACGACTTTTGGGAAACGCGTAAATACAATTTGCATTTACATGTCGGCCGAGCTAACTAAGGAAACACGGAGACTTACGCGAGGACTCGCTTGTGCTGTTGCAATGGGTTGTCACAATCGGTGAACTGTCCATTTTGCAGTGCACAGTGAACAACACAACAGTCAACAAGCTCATACACAATGCGACTAACAAAACGCGATCAGCGAACACCGCCGCGTGTCAATCAAACAGCGAGCAAATCCATTTTTTATCGACCCGGCTAAATCCCCCCCGCAAACATTCCGTCAAAATTGCTTTAAAGTGGTATGGCCGTACGTTCGATGTATGCGCGTTATTTTCGCATAAAATGAGGATAAATTTGACGTTAGTTATTTGCGCGCGGAGGTATTAAAATCAGCGGAATTAGAAAGTGAGGAATAATGATTTATGTGACTGTAATGCTTATTTATGAATATAAAATTAAATGTCGAATAAAACTTGGCGAACGTAAATGTTTTTGTTTTGTTTAATTTACGATCCGGGACAATAGATTTAGAAGGGAATAAAACGGATGATTAATTAAGAGGCAATGAAAAATATTGAGTAGCACCGGCTAAATTAATTATTTGGCTGCTTCGAATTATTGTTACAATATGAAATGCACTAACCGTGCGTGGCAAAATTATATTTTCATGGATTAAATTATGAACACCATCGAGCGTATTATCGGCTTTATTTTATTAAATAATTTTACCCTCCTGAATAAAACAAATATTTTTATCGAACTAGCCAAATGGAAAATGAAAAAAGCTCGCTATCGCATTCTGTAGATTTAATCAAAATTTTGTTGATTCGAGCAAGCTTTTCGAGATCACCCCGAAGTTCCGATTTTGAAAATTTTCGAGGAGAGTTTGGTATAGTTAACCAACGATTTGAGTTTTCTAATAGGGTTAGAAAAGAGAGACTAAATTTAATGAGTTATTTGACTTGCATGTATATATATACATATGAATTATTATATATGAAATTAGATTATTATAATGATTTAAATGTGACAATTATTTACCTTCAATTAGAAACATTTTTTCGTTATTAATACTTTATTTGCATATACATTAAACGAGTAATGTTTTTAATTATTTAAATTAGTAACCAATGAGTACAAAGTTATGTGCCGCCATGTTATGTCGAAGTGTTGAAAGTTTCGGGCTCGACAGTGTAGTAAGTGGTAGAAGTTTGGTGTATTTTGATTACATTAACCGTTTCAGATTTACATACATATCGTATATTTTTCAATCACAAATATTATGTCATTAATTCAAATTTCAATATTATATGTAATAGTTATACCGATTAAAAGTTAAATTGTAAAATGCGAATTTTTATTCTTATATCAATTGTATTAAGATTTATAATAAGTACACGCTTTTGTTTGAAATACATTTTAAAGATGTCAGTTTACCAAATTGAATTAAAACTAAATCATACCACGGGAATTACACATATAATATTTTAGCTTATTTCCAGTCAGATAACATTCCTTTGTGAACATAATTAAATTAAAGAAAAATAAATACACAAAGTTTTGAAATAATTGCATGGTAGTAATATTATAAACACTCTCAATAATTTAAATTGTTTTAATATTAAGAATATTTAATACATATAAATATATATATATATATATATATAATGTATGAAATAGTCTTTAATTTTAAAGTATTAAATGTTAGACAAATTAATTATAAACATTAAATAATCTCCGTGTTATATAATAACAAAGTAATGTCTATTTATGAAATACGAGTTCAATTTAGTATACTTATTACAAGTATTAATACAAATTGAAAAATCTTGTTGTATAAGCATCTCTTGTAACATTTAATTTAAAATGTTAACGAATCAATCAAAAGCTCTTTACGTACTTTGTCATAACAATGACATCACGTTGAAAATTAAGTGGCGTATAAGCATTAAATAAATGAAACAATAATCATACAAAATAAAATAAATCACGTCAGTATTGATTACAATTTTCCTACATTATTACTAATGTTTTGATCAAATTGTATCATCGTAAATAACAGAAACGCGAACTTGCACAAATATTCTGCAAAGTTGTTTATTGCAGACGATTTGTCTTGATCTCCGTTTTATGAAGGATGAAGAAAAATAATGACGAGCATTTTTTTTAAGAAGAAGAAAATTCGTTACAACGAATACTACTGAGCAAATGCATTTGCTTTTTTTTAACTTTAAATTCAGCCAAGGACGAGCAAGACGAGAAAAAGTTTATGAATCTCGAAATTGTTTAAACTTTCCGGATGTTGATTAGTTTTCTCTCTTTTATGAGTGCAAAAAAGTAAGTTTATATGTATCACAGTTGAGCGAGTTTAACTTCTTCCAACTTCTATTTTTTTTTTTCGGTTAAATTTGTGATGTTAGCTTTTGTTATCAAAAGTCTATTACTGATTTATATGAGAAACTGAATTAAACTTTGTTGGAAATCCAAAATAAAAAGTCGAGAAATAGGGTTGATAGTGACTCGAGTGGAGATTTTTCGCTGAGATTTCGCGCGAGTTTTCGGTGGTAATTCGACGAGATTGACAACACATTTTTTTATCAATCTTAGTTTTTCTTAAAAAAGTTGTCCTTGGTATTTGCACGTTCGATTTGCGAGGAACAAGAATTTCTCGGCACAAATGCATGCAAATATTCATTTAAAAACGTAACAACAACGTGCAAAGTGTGCTACATTTATGCATGGCAGAAAATCCGAGAGGTTCATCAAAATTCAATACTTTGTACGTATAAACAGTTTTGCGTCTTTGCGCAAATTCAACGAGAGTTCCATTAAAATTCAAAACTTCGTAACATAAAAACGGTTAAAACATAAATGTACAAGTAATTAATATAAAACTATAAACACAGTAACGTCGCCCAAAAAACACCGTGCACCAACAATCAAAAATGCATTAATAATCAAATGAGCATTCCATTACGAGACATGAATTTGAGGTTTTTGGAGAAGACTTACTGTAGGTCACAACTAGTC